>CAUYTI010054043.1:0-103415 GCA_963575145.1 Galago senegalensis
AGGTGAATCTTTCTAAGAGTAGAGTGTGAACGTTTTAAAGCAATAACTGAGAAAATGACATGAAGGCTGTGTTGACCAGTTTGATGGAAGTATTTCAGATTGCATGTGAAAACCCCACACTGTACCCCAGAAGTGCATTAATGTACATAGTTACCATTCAATAAAGAAAAAAAGAAAAAGGTATACAAGGACAGCTTTGATAGTGATTAAAAAAAAAGAGTTCCAAAATTGGTTTGAAGGTGGACTAGGCTCTGGTCTCAGTGCATAGATTCCCAAAAGTAATAGTGCATAGATTCCCAAGAGCAATACTTCCAAGGTGTTTGTAGAACCTTCAAAGTATTCCTCTTGGCATAGCTTGTATTCAGCAATGAGAAATGTAGCTCTTTTTCTAGGATGCGTTCATGAACTTATTTGTCAGACTTTCTCTGGGTGTGTATGTTTGGGAGGGAGGGAGAGAGGGAGAGGAGGGAGAGAAAGAGAAAGAGAGAGGGATATTTCTTATGGAACTAGCTCACACAATTATGGATTCTGTGAAGTCCCAATATAAGCTATCTGCAGCAAACTGGAAAATAAGATGCCAGTCGTATAATCAGAAGAGGTCAAAGAACTCTGGAGATATTGGTGTAAATCCTGGAGTCTGCAGGCCCAGGAGCAAGGCGCTCTCACATTCATGGCAGTGGAGATGGACATCTCAGGAAGAGGAATAATTGCCAGCTCCTTTGCCTTTTTGTTATGGTCAACCTCTCAGAGGACTGAATAGTGCCCACCCACATTGGATCTGGATCTTCCATAGTTAGTTTACAAATTCAAAGGGCATTCCCTTCTGGAAACACCTTCACAGACACATCCAGAAATAATGGTCTTTCCCTCACCATTACCTGGGGATCTTTTATCCCAGTCAATTAATAAAGAAATTAAAAATCACAAAGTCGTTATCTTTATTGCACTGAAATCTAAGTATGACTTTGCTCCACAGGGAAGGAGACATTATCTCTATCTTCCAAGGTGTTATGAAACCTTGCCATTTTTTATCATGATATTGACAATATTTCTGCCTCCTAATACTCTTCGCTATATAAACATCCTTTACAAAGATACCATGGAGCAAAGAGCAGTCAGGGTCTCACTTTTCTGTATTAGCGAAAATATACAAAACACATGGAGAATTCTGCCTCCATAGTAAAGTACACACTATGCACCCTCCAAAAACAAACACAAGACAGAGATAAACATTAGAGGCATGGTATAGTTACTGTTCATTCATAATACGTCAACCGAGTGTTAAATTGGGTAGCAACTATTTTAGTTTCTTATTGATAGAGGGTATTCAGGGAGTAAGGTTAAGGTAAACATTAAATTTCAGATTCCTGCAAAATCTGAAACATCAACAAATAGTACCTGGTTGTTTCAAATTTATGCCAGACATTCTAGCAGTACCAAAAAATTATATTCTCTGAAATGGTTTATCATCTCTTTGGGGAGACATAATGTTCATATATAATGCAAACTATGCATTATAAGAGAACAACTTATGGAAGCATATATTAAAATACTAGGTTATGGGTATAGAATTAATACCCTATTGATTTAGTTTATAAACCATTTTAACATATATTGCTTCACTTTGTATCTATGGCTCATTTGTAGCACTATATATTATTGATATTACAATTTAAACTTTTTATTACCAATAAAACAACCATGAATCTTATACTTGATAGTATCTCACAAATAAAATAACTATATTCTGAGTGGCGCAGATAATAATGCTACATTTTTCATCATTTAAAATACATCATTTCCATTTGGAGAAGAAAGTGAAACTGAAAAATGTGTAGTTATTTTCCCAGAACAACACAGCCAGTAGATGTGAAAGCAGAATTTGCACACGGGTTCTTTTATTCTGACACTGTTATCTACCCACAGGCATTTACTGCATGACTGTTTAACATCCCCCACTATTCCATTATCGATGATATTGAAGTTTCAAAAGAAATAGCATTTGCTCTGATTAGCTCAATATCAAAAGGATCATTAGTTGAGTCCCAGTGAAAATTTTTTCAGAGTCAAAAGGTTAAATATAGTACAGCTAACAGGAAACAAAATTTTACCTTTTTGCCTGTGGCTACCTGAGTTGTGTTTATATCTTTCTTCTCAGCATATAGATATTTTTTTCTATGCTGGTACCATGAATAATTTGTTACAGTATCTTAAATATGTTTCCAGTTTCTGTTTTAATTGTATGATCTTTTATTATAAATAGAAACAATGTATATTCCAAACTTACAATTGTATTTGCAAAACTTTATACATAATATTTTGATATGTATTATACTGTTTCAAATCTGTGCTTTATTTTTATTTCGTTATTGATTTTTTGGTTTGTTTTTCATGTGTCTGGCTGCTCGTTCACTTTAATCAGAATTTCCCATTTCTTTAGCAGTTCATAAATGTTTGGGGAATCTAGATGAGCTAGGACAGACCACAGAGTGGTCCGGGTTTGATGACTGGTGAAATTACTTGGATTCATCCAAGGTAACGTTCGACAAAATCCTAAGTATGGTAAGTGGTCCAAGTATTTCCAAATGAAACAAATGAGTGCAAGGTTCCTGGACAGAAACCTCTACCTGGTGCCTCCTTTCCTTCTGCCCCTGGTAGATGCTGTAAAATTTTTGTCTTCGTCATGGATGCAGGTTCAGGAAGAATTTGAAGGAATTTGCTCATTGATGATAGTACATAGAAATTGAAGCACAACGGTGGCCCAGATTGCCTAGACCTACTAACTAAATTCCAAGTTTTTGCTGGTACGCAGCTATATAGTATAGTTATATCATACTTAAAAACTCAGTATTTCCATATTTTATTTGAAATTTCAGCTCTGCAAGCTTAGTTACAGTCTACCAAAGTAGGATGCTGTGAAGTTAATTATAGGTTTCAACTTAAAAAAAAAAAAAGTCTGAGTATAAAGAAGCCAAAGAGATGTGGTCTATTTGGTGGTTTCCTGAGTTCTGATGACTCATGGGAGTTGAAGACATGCATTTTGTCATTCTGATCACTCAGGTAACTCACACATTATTTTCTTTTCTTCACATGTAACAAATATAATAGTAATTCTCTTCATCTTGATGGCTTTGAGAACTTACAAACTTTTCCATTTCTATTTTTTACTACTTTTTTCTTTCCCTTTAACTTTTCTTTGTCTTTATTTATATTTGGCAGAACCACAGAACTCACTTCATGTCATCTCCTAATCACTACTCTCAAAATAAGCATTATACTGACTTTTATTATAGTTGCTTCCTTGCAAAATTGTCTGGAAAAAGAATTATCTGCTAATAGCTTCTTCATATTCTCAAAGGGATCTGCATTACCTAAAAGTTAGCTAACATTTTTCTGGAAATGTAATTTTTATGATATGATGTGAAAGTGTTGAAATAAAGGTGTGTGGAAAGGGTCACATCCTAAGATGACTTAATTTTCTCTACAAGTATAGTACTTTGTACTAAACACTATAAATATGCAACAAAATGTAAAAAGGATAGAGAGAAATAAAATGTGTTGATTGCCTGAGTTCAGGCATTCTGTTGCATAGTTATATTATTTCTAGTTAATGATCAAATCATAAGTTACACAAAGAGCCACTGAAACAACATATTTTCAAATATTGCATATATTGCAAATATTGCAAATATTTTCAAATATTTCAAATACTGTGACTTTATTTATCAGTCGTCAGAGAAATGGCAGTCTTTACTGTTCACGATGCACTTCATATTCCCAAGACAGTATTTTAGACTTTGGGAAGGAGGAGCACCAAGAGAATCATCTCCACTGCCCTGGGCATGACCCATTCTCTTTAATGAGGTAATAATCTCTAACCTTGACTGTCCAGGTAAGAATTTTGCCAAGAAGAGTAATAAAATTACCAGGTGTTAATCACTGTATCTTTTTCTAATTGAAATTTGTTATCGCTGTTGAGATCTCTTTACTTTCCTTTCATGCAACAGGCTGAGTACCAGCTTTAGAAGATGAGCTTAGGGCCTGACAAGAATGTACTAACTTCCTTTAAGGCTCCTCAACCTAGCTTCTTAGAATCTGAGAAGATCTTTAAATGCGAGGACCTCAGGGGCCTCAACAACGGCCTTGCTTTTATTTGTAGTTTATGGATGTGTCTCTAAGGACTCTAGATCCGTTTTGCCTCCTTTTCTGTGGCTGTGTTTTACATCAATATGATTATTCAGTATATATATATTTTTGCACATCTCGCCTAATATTATATGGTGAGATTTTTTTTCATAGAGTTAGTCTTTTAAAATTCATGCATGTAGGTGAGTGAGTAGTAGCATTTCATGATTCTAACTGGCATTGCCCTATTTTGAATTGCACGTGAAATTTATGGACACCCTGTTCTTACAAATTATGCTATTGTTTAATAAAAGAAAAGAAAGAAAGAGAAGAGGAGGGGAAGGGAAAGAAGAGAAGGAAGGAAGAAATGAAAAATAAGAGAGAAAGGAAATACAGTAAAGAAAAGAATTTAAAAAAATACAAAATTAATTATCTGATAAAGGTTTACTTTCCAACTTGGTATCTGGCCGTCCTGGGCCTGCCGGGGCTCTTCTCCACAAGTTCCTCCCTCTGGGAACTCAGCTAATACATAAGACACTCTCTAGATATGGTTTATCTCATGTTAAAAGGGAAAGAGAACGGAGCTGGTGCACTCATAGATTAAACCTTTTGCTCAGGATGGGCAGAGCAATTGGCATAGTGAAGCCTTTGATCAATTAGGCAGAGAAGAGTAGTGATAATCTTGTACAGTGATATGATACATGGATGCCTTTCTTGTGAGGTACCAGTTAAAATCACTCACCCGTTTTTCTCCTTGATCAGCTCCTCTACCCCAGCATATTCAATGCTTTTACTTTGGCTCTGTTGATTCGCCTCTATTTCATTTCTTTCCTATTTTAGTAATTCCTTCTGTTTTCTTTACTATATGCTTATTACAATCTTTAGTAGCTATTTGTTTTAATGTCTTAACATAAATTCATTGACAATCCACATTCTCAGTTTTAATACAGACATAATTTTAATTATGTATATTTCATTCTAAGCAGGGTACATTGTAGCCCATAGGTTTTTGATAGGTACTATTGTCATTAGCATTCATTGAAAATACTTTTTTCAAAAGTTCTACCGTGTTTTTTCCTTAATGAGTTATTTAATAGTTTTCAGGGTGGCGCTGGTGGTTCACTGAGTAGGTGCCAGCCCCAAATACCAAGGGTGGTAGGTTCGAACCCAGCCCCTGCCAAACTGCAACAAAAAAATAGCCAGGCATTGAGGCAGGCACCTGTGGTCCCAGCTACTCGGGAGACTGAGGGAAGAAAATTGCCTAACCCCAAGAGCTGGAGGTTGCTGTGTGTGAGCTGTGACACAACAGCACACTACCAAGAGCAATAAAATAAGACTCTGTCTCTAAAAAAAGAAAAAAATTAGTTTTCAAACATATTGGGATGTCCTACTTGTCTTTTTAAAATTAATTTCTATGTTAATTTTGGTTGGATAAATATGTTGTGTGATTTCTATCCCTTAAACTTTATTGTTAAATATAGGCAAACTATTATAAATGTTCATTAGTAGAAAGATGTGTATTGTAGCTAGTGGGACATTGTATGTGTGGCTTGTTAGGTAAAGTTGGCAATCTTTTTGGTGCAGTCTAATGCATCCAGTGTGGGAAAGCTCACACTGCCTTCCTGAGCCGACTGTGACTATTTTCTTCCAACTCTGATCACCGATTCCATGTTGGTGGTTTGAAATCATCCATAGTGGGAAATTTATATCAGACAAATCAAGTAATACGGCTAGGCAGCTTTGTTTTTAAAAGGCAGTTATTAAACATTTCCCAACATTCTTTTGCTATGTCCCTATGTCCCTGGTACATACACAGTGTTAAAATTTCTCAACAAAATCATGTATGTTCCATAGGTTAACTTCCATACTATGTATTTAAAGTTACTTCATTCTAGGCTCGGCGCCTATAGTTCAACCAGCTAAGGCGCCAGCCACGGACACCTAAGGTGGGCGGGTTCGAATCCCCAGCCCAGACCCGCCAAACAACAATGACGGCTGCAACAAAAAAAAAAAAAAAAAAAAAAAAAAAATAGCCAGGCGTTGTGGTGGGCTCCTGTGGTCCCAGCTACTTGGGAGGCGGAGGCAGGAGACTCGCTTGAGCCCAGGAGTTGGAGGTTGCTGTGAGCCGTGTGCCACGGCACTCTACCCAGGGGGACAGCTTGAGGCTCTGCCTTAAAAAAAAAAAAAAAAAAGTTACTTCATTCTAAACTTAGAACTGTTATATGTTACTGCTGAATGGAACCTTTTATAAGAAATGAACTGTCCCTTTTTATCCCTAGAAATGGGATTTTTGCCTTAAAGTCTATTTTGACATTATTCTAGCAATATCAGGATGGGATATTTTTGTTAGATTCCAGGTTACCTATAATTCCCTCTTTTGTTTTTCATGCTTGCTCCTGAATGCTGTGATTAGAGGGTCTCTTATAAACAAAATATAACGGAGGTTTCATTTTATACCTAATCTGACAACTCTATCTTACAAATTTAATGTTGTCATATTTCTTTTTTTCCTTTAGAGGTATAATTTAATGAGAGAAATGCACACATCTTTGTCTATACAGCTTCATGATTTAAAAAATGATGCGTTTACATACCTGTGGCCCATTACTAATTGATTTGTAAGGTATGTGCAGAAGACTGGAGAGGAAAGGTTTCAACAAAAATTACCCCGTTGGAGTAACACATTTGTACAATGAGAGTCATTTAGAAATCCATTTTGTCATAAACACACACATGTTACAGAAATGGCATCTTGTATTTGTCACACATGCACCAAAGGAACTTTCTCTTCCAACTGTTAATCCTCACTGGTAAGGTGAAGATTAGCACAGCCTGCGCTAATGGAGAAGCGGACTGTGTTTGAATAATTGGTTATAGTATTAAAATCTTCCATTTCATGTTGCTCTTTGGTTCATCTGTGCTGTCTTGCCTCTTTCAGGAGTGGCTGTGTGCATTTTATTGTTTCATTTTTATTTCCTTCCAACCTAGAAATAGTCTTTAAAATTTCTTTTCTTGAAAGTGCATTAAGTATCACATATATACATATATAAATACATATATACATATATAAATACACACAGAGAGAAACCAAAATTGAGAGAATATTGTGTATATATAAATAAAGACAGAAAGAGATGGGGAGAGAAAGGAACTACGATATGTAGGAAAATTTCAATTTTTGTGCTAATTTTAAAAAGGAAACAATACTTTTTTTTTTTGCAGTTTTTGGCTGGGGCTGGGTTTGAACCCACCACCTCTGGCATATAGGGCCGGCACCCTACTCCTCTGAGCCACAGGCACCACCCAAAAGAAACAATAAAATTTAAACTAGAACTTTAGAACTGTCAAGAAAGGTGTGGAAAAAAAAATAAACAGCATAGATGAAGTAAAGAAAAGTCACTTAATAAAATGAGTGATTTAATTAGCAAAATTTGAGTAACAGTGTTATTTATAAATAAATTAAATGACTTATTTATGAGACAAAAATGTTATATCAGTTAAAAAAAACACCCTCAATTATATTTTGTTTGCAACACTTTTTATAGTTAATTACCTTGAAGTCTGTAACTAAGATCTCCAGTTATGTGTAATGGTTTTGGTTCTGTTTCTATTTGTTGTTCTTTCTCTGAGTGTTGGTAATTTATTTTATCTGCTTGAATTTCTAATCGCTTAATAGTGTATTGCATATTAAATTTGTGATATTGTTGGTAAAAACATTTTGATTCCTGGCATGATATTATTCTTCTAAGGAATTTTTTTTTCTTCTGAGGAAAATTTGCATTTGCTTCTGCCAATCAGGCATTCAGAATCACATCAATCAATTTCAAGTCGTGAGCTGATTGGAAACTAAGCTGAAAGACTGGTGGCAGTCTGATCAATTCTTCCTTAGATGGATGCCTCATTTGCGGCCCTGCAGTGGACTCGACCTCAAGCAAGTTCATTAAGGGCCTCGCACGGTGGTTCGATTCTAGGATGCTTTATCCCTAAGCATGTTAGCCTATTGAATTATCCCTTAACTCACATTCCAGCTTCTCAGTTTTCATCTGGGACTTTGTCTTTTTCCATATTTGTTCTCACCAATTCTTCACCTTGACTTTTTCAAGTCAGTTTATGTATTTAATATTTTCTAATTCCAGTGTAATGGTTGGCCCAATGTAAGTAGTCTATCACTGCTCAAAGTAAAGCCCTTAGCATAATGGAAATTTATATTAATTATTTATTTTTATTTTTTTTTTAGCCTTGCCAAAGGAAGTCCTCAAAAAACTGACCAAAGAACTCAGACTTTCCCTCTCAATGGAAATCTTTAGTGAAAAGGTGAAAGATTTATTCTATCTAAAGAAAAATCAGAGTATATAAATAATTTTTAAATGCCTCTTTTCCTGAGGCTATTTCTATACTTATCTTTATGAAATCTCTCTTGGGTAGCTGGAATGGGGAAAAAAATTATCTTTGTTTTTTACATCCAATAATTAAGACAGGGGATCTCAGACATAAAAATGTTTGTTTATTGTATATCTCACCAAAACTGGGGATATAATTTGAGTATATATCCTTTCCTTCTAAACTTGACTTGTGTTTAAGGCACATCAAAGTTTTAAAGTTTTAATGATCCTGGTTGATTACTTTTTAGATTTCCAGTATGCATAGCCTAGTGAAATGTATAACTAAGGTCAAAAATATGGTAACTCACAAAATTTCTTCAGTTCTTACACTTGTGAACAATTGTGTAGATTCTTTATCTCAGCACATCTACTTTGGCAATATTTTCACTTTTTTTTACATTTTTAATAACTATATGAATGGAGCATTGGAACAAACATTTATTATTTTTTATAATGTAAAGATAGTCAGTAAACTTAGTCATCATCTTTCTATAGATGCTCTTTGACAGTAACAGTTTCATCAGTTATCTTTTCAATGAAAAACTACGGACAAGTGATAGTATTACATTTCCAACAAGATCCAAGTGTATATTTAAGGAATAGCTTTTGGTTTGAATATACTTACAATCTAGTGGAGAACATAAGTATGTAATATAAATTAAAGGTAGTGAACTGGGCAAAAGGGAGAGTGTAGACAGTAAAGTGAATGTGAATCTATGTTATCTCAAAAATAAGGAACACTGACTTGAGTGATTTATTACAGTACAGTAGCCTAATAAATACTGCAGGATCCTGTCCACATGTAAAGTGGAAGAAATGGCCATATTTAAATAACTCCTCCTCTGGAGGAGTCTAACCATCAAATAACTCAGTTTAAGATTAATAGGAATTCCCAAGGTGTATGTCTCATTCAGGTGAAAAGTGTTTGGCATGTTGTCAATAATCAACACATTTATTTCAGTAGATAATACTATTCAACAAAACATAAAGACTCTATATTTTTCTAGCATTTCTCATTTGAAGCTGAAATTCTCTAACATATTTTGTGTTTTCATTTCTGCAGATCCAGTTTTTATAATATCATATTCTATAAGAAATGATTGCATTTCTGATTACATAAAAGGCTTTCCATGTGGAGGATAAAAATATGATATCATCCACATGCCCATTTATCTGCGGGAACAAAATTCATTCAGAAATACATGACAGGGAATGATATTTGAATACACTGAGGTTAAGATTTATTTTGGAAGAGTCATAAAAAAGCATTTCACAATTTTATAACAATTTCATAGGATTCTTTGGGATGGTATTTGTTTCATATTCCCCACTGAAAGTCTGTCCTCATTTTTGTGGTGTGCATTCTCAGAGCTATATGCTGGCCCCTGCTCATATTTACAGAAAATATTCATCTGGATAAAATCAACAAAGAAATACGTTTTTTGAAAATTACTTGGTGATTAAACTTAATCTGATGGAACTCCTAACTTCTGTATAGCCAACAAATTTACCTCATTCATTAGGTATGGCAAAATGAGATTGAAACCTATAATAATGGAATCAAAGGATTATTACACCTGATCTTGACAATCAGGACAAACTGAGTATCAAGAAAAGGCATACTCTTGTAGTTCTTCTTGAGAGTCATCCATCTTCTAGGACATTCAAAGTTACTGGTAATGTAATTGGTGGCATCAGTTCACATAAATTTATCCTGTCTTATTAAATTTGAAAACAGTTTAGAAAAGACATCTCCTATAGGAGAAATGAGAAGTCATCTTGTAATTTGTTTCTCTTACTCTCTGATCTATTCTTTCCGTTCTTAAAGGGAAAATGACAAAGTTGTCAAAGCAGTATTACAAAAATTATAAGGAGTGGTCCCACTGCAAGCTATAATAACCCGCTAGTTATGAAGCACGAGTGACACAGGGGTATTGCTACTTTGGGACATAATTCCATAAAAGAAGGTAATCCCTAGTTCTCTGTATTGTGTGATTATAGAAATGTCAGTATGGTTGTAAGATTTTATACACCTCCTGGGTTTAAACTTCAATTGGATCCAGAAAGAATAGAAGAGTTTTAAAGACAAGCCAGGAAAGAGTCATTTAGTGTGGTAATCAAGCAGAATTCTTCTAAAAGTGAACATTATGAAAAACATTTATGTCATTCTCAATTTAGTGACTAACCAATAATTCACAAAAGGAACCTACTAAAATTAGATATTTTCCAAATTTTATGGAGTTTTATTCTGAATGATATGATAGATGGTAGCTTTTATGTTTATGCTGCAGTTTAGATTCCTAAGGCAGTATATTAGAGATTTTATGGAAAGGAGGCAGTAATTAGGGACATCTGGATTGCTCAGGGAATGACCTACACATTTCTTACCTGTTTTTTCCTCTTTAATGATAGTAATGATATCTAACCCTGACTACCTAGGTGAGAACTTTGCCAAGAAGAGGAATACAATTAAAGTATTAATCAATTTGTATCCTTTTGTGATTAAGATTTAGTATTACTGTTGAATTTTAAAATTTTTATATTTATACATGTTGAGAATTCAGAAGGTGATTTCATTGCCTTATTATCTTATAATTTTTTTCAGGGTAGAATTCCTTTTTTTTTTTTTTGAGACAGAGCCTTAAGCTATAGCCCTGGGTAGAGTGCCATGCTGTGGCATCACAGCTCACAGCAACCTCCAACTCTTGGGTTTAAGTGCTTTTCTAAGTAGCCACAAGGCCTGGCTATTTTTTTGGTTGTAGTTGTGATTGTTGTTTGGCAGGCCTGGTCTGGAATCGAACCTGTCAGCTCTGGTGTATGTGGCTGGCACCTTAGCCACTTGAGCTACAGGTGCTGAGCCCATGTAGAATTCTTTAATCAAGGTGCATGGATTCTGAGGTGATATTTAAATGGGTAGACCTCAGGAACCATAAGTATAATTTTATACACTATTATTAGAGCATTTAATGCATGTTATTTAAATGCAGAAAGCAGGAAGGAAAATTTCTAGATAAAACAGATTCATTTCCTACTATATGTCAGATTCTGTCAAGTCCATCATACAGATCTCTTTTTGTATATTTGAATGTAGCTAAGAACAATGAATACTGGTATAAAAATCACGTTAACCCTTGGCGCCTGTGGCTCAGTGGGTAGGGTGCCAGCCCCATATACCGAGGGTGGTGGGTTCAAACCTGGCCCAGGCCAAACTGCAACAAAAAATAGCTGGGTGTTGTGGCAGGTGCCCGTTGCCCCTGCTGCTCGGGAGGCCGAGGCAAGTGAATCACCTAAGCACAGGAGTTGGAGGTTGCTGTGAGCTGTGTGATGCCTCGGCACCCTGCTGAGGGCTATAAAGTGAGACTCTGTCTCTACAAAAAAAACCCAAAAAAACCCAAAATGTTAATATTAAGTACAATACTCTAATGATAGTCACTGTGTTAGACAGAAACCCATGATCCCCAAATTTGCTACCTGCTATCATTTATCCTGGGAGATTTTAAAATACTCCAGAGCATAGGTCCTCCCAAATCCAATTAAATAAAACAATCTGGGGCAGGGCCAGATACATGATCTATGTGTTTATGATTTAATAAAAATAAAATAAAATGAAATGAAATGAAAAATCTCCTTAGGTGACTACATTAAGCATAGAGTAATAAGAACTACTACTGCTCAACTATTTAAATAAAGAATATGTAATTATATCACACAAGCAGTAACTGTATTTAAGCATAATTTTCTTATTCTGACAAACAACCATTCATTCATTATTCATTAGGTGTATCTTTACAGAATGCCTTCTGACAGGTGACTACTTTGTAAGATGTTGACAATTAGTGATAAATGCTTGGGTTTTATCCTCTGAGACCTTATAGACAAAAATAAAGTAAAAATGATCATTTTGTTTGGGCTTGGGTTACTATTCATAGAAAGTTGCCCAACTGATGAGAAAAAACAATATATTTTTAATTCTTTTTGATTTTCATATATTCAGCTTTTAAAAAAATTGTTAAGACATTTTTTCATCATTTTCATTTTACTAACTAACAAATATTTAATGCACCTTTATAATATTTCTGATACAGGAAACTGAACTCGAATGGAGTAAAAAACTTTACCTTGCTGTTTTCACTCTAAATCATGACCCTGACATCTTATTTGAGCACCTCAGTAGCCCTAGCAATTTTACTATATTTCTGCAATAAATAAGCTTATAAAATTATCTCATAGATTAAAACCAACAAAGAGATCATCCATGTTCCAAGGTCTAAATAAATATACAAAATTTA
The DNA here is from genome assembly GCA_963575145.1 of Galago senegalensis. NCBI lineage: Eukaryota > Metazoa > Chordata > Mammalia > Primates > Galagidae > Galago > Galago senegalensis. Next base: position 12,797 of record CAUYTI010054043.1, read on the forward strand.
GTTATATTTCTGTATAGTAGCAATGAAAAATATAAAATGCAATTAATAAAACAATTCCATTTAAAATAGTATCAAAACAAATAAAGCACTCCAGTATAAGTTTTAAAAGGAAATGGAAATCTTACATTCTGAAAACTATAAAAATTGCTGAAATTAAAGAATATTGAAATAAATTAAAAACATAAATGAAAATCCATGAAATGTTCATTGATCTGAAGAATTAATATTATTAAGGTGACAATATTCCCCAAATTGAATATATTCAACAATATTCTCTTCAATTTCCATATGGATTCTTTGCAGAAATTGCTACATGTTATCATTTATCTTGGGAGATTTTAAAGCATTCCAGAGCATAGGCCCTCCCAAATCCAATTAAATAAAAAAATCTGGGGGAGGGCATGAGCCCTGGTATTTTTAAAAAATTTTCCTCAGGTGACTATATTAAGCATAGAATATAAGAACTACTACTGCTCAACTAGATCACAAAGTGATCTTAAAATTCATATGAAAATTTAAGCGATCTGGAATAGCATATCTTAAAATGAAATAAAGTTGGGAGTGTACCCAATTCCCAATTTCAGAGCATACCCTGAAGTTACAGCACACAAGCCAATGTGGACTTGGTATAGCCTTTGTCATATAGGTCAATGGAATAAAACTGAGAGTTCAGACACAAATCCTCACATTTATGGTCAATTTATTTAGACAATAGTGTTAAGACAATCTAATAGGAAAAGACTTGTTTTTCAACAAGTGATATGTGAAGAAGTGGATATACATATGTAAAAGAGCAAAGTTGAACCTTTTCCTTATACCACATATATAAATTTACTCAAATGAATCACAGACCAAAATGCTGGAGCTAAAATTACACAACTTTTAGAAGAAAATATAAGAATAAATCTCATTGACTTTGGTTTATGCAAAGCCTCTTTATATAAATTGCACTTGAACTTTATGGCCACCCTGTATGATACCCAAACCACAAATGAAAAAAGGAAAAAGATACACTTCAACATTTTTCCAAATTAAAAACTTTCATATTTTACAAAACAACATCAAGAAAGTGAAGACAAACAGCAGAATGGAAGAAAATTTTTACATACTGTGTATATGATAAGGAACTTCTATCCATAATATATAAAGAACTTCTACCACTCAACAACAAAAAGACAAACAAACTAATTTTTTTTAATGGGCAAGGGATTTGAATAGATATTTCTCTAAAGAAGATATGTCATTGGTCAGCAAGCACATAAAAATATTATTAGTCATTATGGAAATATAAATCAAAACCACAATGAAATAAATATATGCACTGCCCCACCCCCCAAAATGACATGTGTTGGTGAGAATATAGGAAAATTTCAACCCTGAAACCCTCATTCTCTGGTGGGAATGTAAAATGCGCAGTCACTATGTAAAACATTCTGGCAGTTCCTCAATAGGCTAAGCACAGTTACCAAACGATCCAATATTTCTAAAGTATATTCCCAAGAGTAATAAAAACATATGCCCTTGCAAAAATTTGTACATGAATGTTCACAACACCATTGTTTACAATAGCCAAAAAGGACACAAACCATATGCCTATCTGTTGAAAATGGACAAATAAAATGAAGTATGCTAATGCAATGGGATATGATTCAGTATTTTCCAAAATGAAGTACTGATATATACGGCAACATGGATGAAACTTGAAAACATATGCTAAGATGAAGAAGTCAGTAGTAAAAGATCTCTTGTGGCCTAATTCCACTAATCTGCAGCATCCCAAATTGGTAAATTCAGAGACAGAAAGTAGATAGCTGTGCTTGCTTTTCTGAAAGGCATCCTCATTTCAACACATTAAAAACATCGGCCTTGCCTTAACTCCTTAACCATTCCACAGGTTCCCTCTTCCCAGCTTAGTTATTGCAGCATATCCTATTAATCTTCAGTTTAAATCTCTCGTATGGTTTCTCACTGTGCTTGTAACAAAAACTACAGTCCTACCTGGGCCAACATGGCCCTGATGCAGCCACTGTATGTCTTGCTTTATCTCATGCTGTGATATTCCCCCTCACCTCACCTTCATTGTCACCTCAGAGACACTAAGTTCAGGTGCCATAGGGCCCTAAGGCCTGTGGGCCTCTGGTTTTAGTTTTTATAAACAGAACACTCAAATACCCAATTCTTTATTTTAACTCATTTTCAGCAAAACAGTAATCTTGGTATTTATTTCTACTTGGTATTTATTTCCAAACAGTTTCTTTTCTAACCCTTTTCTATATTTTCCATGTCATTTCCTTCTGCTCATCTCATACTTGTTATCTATTTTAAGATAATTTTTTTCATCATCTTATTTGCTTCTTTTTAAAAACTTCTGTCTTGTATCCCTACAACATATGGTCAAATAAAAAATAGTAATGAATATATCTCCTCCTTCATTACACATGAAGGAGGAGAAACACAGTGACTAAGGGGGTTGGGAGTTGACATTGAGTCACCTTGTCAGCCTGGCATTCACATTCAGCTAGTCACTTAGCCTATGGAAAATTTCAGGTACAAAAAGAGAACAAATGACTTTATTTGTTTTCTTGAAATTTTTATTTTCAAAAGACTATAGAAAAATGATAGGATATTCGGTGGGAGGGACTTAAACTCTGGCCAATTTATTTGATACTGGAAGAGCAGTCACCATTTGGGATAAAGAAACATCTCACTTTCTTTAGTGAAGTAAACTTTGGTCTCTGAGTTCAGAGATATACACTGAGGAACTATGCAAAGTTTTCTTACTAAACTTTCAGGTATCCTATATGTTCAAAATTGTTTTTTTCTTGATGCACATTTCTTTGTATTACTTTATTTCTGTCTGCCTTCTATATATTTATTGGCTAAGTATCCCATAATTTGATTTTTGATTGTGCTTCAGTTTTTAATGTTCTGCATTTTTATCATTTTTCTATATATGTAGAGGCACTTTAGTAGGAAGCCCTTATAAATGATTATATTCAGAAACCATATTAATGCAGAAATATGTAAAGACTCTTTTTCTTAAGATGTCTGTGTTCTCTATTTCTGAAGTTCTTCCTAATTAAAGTCAGATCATAACAAAATTATGTATGTGTTTTGTTGTCTTTTCTTCTTTCAGAAATAACAATTTGTTTTCCATTTTTGTGGAAGATTGGTGATATAGAAAAATGTATGTAATTCCCATTCAGCATTCTGGGTTAAAACACTCCTAATTAATACATGTTGGTCCCTAGTTTAATACCCTTACTAGGTACTTCTGTATGCATATTATTGCAATAGATAAGGCTAAATAGTTAATATGATGGAGTAACGAGTCTATCCTTAGTTCCCATCCTGTCTCCCAGCCCCACTCCAGGGTTGATTCCAAGAAAAAGCTTCAGAATAAGGAAGCACAGAAAGTCCCCAAGTTCTTGAAAACCCCCTAGTTCCCCGTGAACAAACAATAGTGGAAACTTTCCTCAAGTTGTGTTTCTCAAGCTGTAATCCCACCCTGAGCTAACCACAATGTTCTTCTTCTGTACTTGCTTGATTGCCTGGCTATAGAAAAAAAAAGGTATAAAAGACAACCTGCCCTCCACTTCAGGGCTGCCTGCCTTTCAGAGCAGCGGTCCCCTGTGCAGATGTAATAAATCACCAACTGATTATACCTAAGTGGGGTCCTAGTCTATCTTTCTAGGCTGCATTTATTACAATAATAGTCTGATACCTAGCAGGGAAAAAACAGGAAAATATCCCCCCCTTACAGAATGAGGTCTTTATAAGCTCTCAAATTATTGAAGCTTTAGCCAATACATTTTTAATTTCTTATATATGCAAGTTCCTTTTTGAAAATTAAGGCACATAATTTACTTGTGTTTTCAGAAAAATAGTTCTTTTTATCAGAAAAATTTTAAAATATGACATATTTCTATTTTTTTAATTATCAGGTGCTAGGAGAGTGGGGAGCAAAGACCCCATTCTTGGCAAAGGAAAGCACCCCCAGAAAAAGAAGAAAACTAAAAGGTAAGCTGAGTGAGTTGGAACAAAGAAAAGTCAGCTAGTTTACATTTAAGCTAGCCATTGTAAGCTAACTTCTTGCCTTTTCTGAAGTTGGAGCCTGTTGGAGGTACAGCTTACAAACACCCTGCTGGGTCTGTGAGCACTCTGAGGAGAGTGTGACCATAGAAGAGATTATGGCAAGTCCTAGAAAAGATACATCTATGGGGCATTTCCTTCCCATTAAATAGGCAAAAGCAGATACCCATTGTGGAGATTTGCATTTGCCTGGGGCAGAGACCAAGGAAGAAGCTGGAGCTCTGACATATGGGCAGAAGAGTTTATATCCCTTATTCCAGAGGAATATCTTCCGTGGTGGTGATGGGAGGAAAATGCCTCCCTCCTACCCATTCCTCAGAGGAGTTCTTTGGCATTTTACTCCACAGAACTAGCAGAGCTTAACACCTCCCTAGAAATCTGTTTGTGTGACCTGAAGCAGGAAGTTCTCCCAATAAAAGGCTCAGATTTCAGATCTCTGAAGGCTACACTTAAGGTTAATAATAACAATAGGAGCTGATATGATCAATCTGAGAAACTGCTGATGTCTTTGTTCCCTCCCTCATCTTATCCTCTGGGCAAATAGACTTCAATAAAAACATAGTGGAGCAAACACTCCGGGCCATTGCCAGAATCCTACAACACAATGAACCCCTGAGCTCCCACTTTTAATTCTACTCTGTCAGTGTCTGCTGTGGAAACCCCATCCCGGCATGAATAGAAACAGCTGGGACACAGATTGAAGGTTCAAGCCTACAAGAGGTGGGCTTCCCATAGGTGCAGGGAAAGCCCCAAGTAACCTCTATCATTATATAACAGGTGTGAGGGGCCCACATACTGGACCTATGATTGCTACATGCTCTTTCCCCACAGGCTGGACTCCCACCCTGTTGCATCTCAATGTCCAAGGTTCAACACCTGCTTGTTAAGGAGGCGACTGATCTTATCTCATTAACACATGCAGTTTCTTGAGGGCTTGGCTCTAGGATGCAAAACATCTCCATGCCTGCCCAGAGATTGTCTCATTCCCAGCAACCTCAAGAACCAATGGCCACTTCTATAAGCCTAATGCTCCTACACTACCCTATGTCTCTTGTCTTTCTTTACTGTCACTTCTAACTCTATATTTCTTCAGTCAACCTCTGCCAATTTCTACAGGTCTCAGCAGACATTGCTCTTGGGGTGGGATCCAGATGATCAGGAAACTTGGATAAGCCCTGAATCTAATTATACTTACCAAATACCAGATGCTTAGTAACAGCAATTTAACCATTATTTAGTTGTTTTTATTAATTGCAATTTTAATTTTTCTGATTCATCTTTATTTAATATGTATGCCACTTGGTAACTTAAAAAAATCGACTAGGTACCATTTTTAAATACATACAAAAACATATTTTCCATAGAATAATAATTAACTTTACCTTTAAAGAGAAAATGAGAAAGTGATTTTTAAAAAATATTTTGAGTGTCATTTCTCAAGGCATGGGAAAATGAGATTTCAAAAATGCAGTATTAAACAGTATTTTTTTTATATTAACCTAGATCTCTTTTTGAAAAATTCACTCCTTTGAATGATGAGGAAACAAGCTTCAAGTCTACTAAATCATAAGTATTAAGGGAAGGAATGAAACTGAAACACCAGTTACAGAAATTATCACAAAAAAATGGTAAGGTGCAAAGAGTAAAATGTAGAAAATTGATTTGATGATTTAGAAAAGAAATTGCTATACATACCTAAGTTATCAAAGGAACTTCATGAAATGTATCTCCAGGACACAAGTACTTGCTATCAGACTATAGAATGCAAACAGTGGGATAAAACACATTCTTCCTTCTATATCTGCAGGGTACATATCCTCAGATTAAACTATCCATGAACCAAAAATATTTTTTTTTAAATACAAAAAAATAAAAATAAAAAAGGCTAAAAATTTAACAACAATAACAATGTTTAAGATAAGGACTAGAAACAAAAACCTCATAAAGAATGAATGAAGGTAAATACATTCATAAAAGATATAAGACAGTTGCTGCAATAAAGTATTAAGCAACAATAATAATAGTAATGTAAAGAAAGTAACATTCACATTATCAAACAAGAGTATGTTTTGATTTTGTGAAGGCAGAAAATGGAAACCTAGTTTAAAAAAATAAAATAAATAAAATTAAATTAAAAAATAAATAAAGTTGTAAAAAAAATACAGCAATAAAAATGATACAAATTTTATAATACAGTATAACAACTGTGTTTTATTTACATTTATCCCTAGGATTTATGTTATATTAGTTTTATAAGTAATCTAAAGATGATTTAAATTACACAGGAGGATATGGGTAAGTTATATGCAAGAACCATGCCATTTTATATAAGGGATCTGTATTTTTGTGTCTGTGAGGGGTCCTAGAACCAGCTCCCTCATCAATACTGAAGGATGACTGTATTTCACAAATGCTTTCTCTATGTCTCTTAATAAATATTAGCATAAATATGAAGAAATGAAAATGTTTCAGGAAATAAGTGATCTAAATCATCAATATACTGGAAAATAGTCCAGATCCTTCACTGTACGGGCACAACATACTGGAACCTTTTTTAAATGAATGAATAATTCTTTATCTTGAACCACAAACTACTGTTGCTCTTCATTTTTTTTTTGTTATTGTTGTTTAATTTATTTTTCGAGACACATTCTTACTTTGTTGCCCTCAGTGCTGTGTTGTCATAGCTTATAGCAACCTCAAATTCCTGGGCTCAAGTGATCCTTTTGCCCCAGCCTCCCAAGTAGCTGAGACTATAGGTGCCCATCACAATGCTTGGCTATTTTTCTAAGATGGGATCTTGTTCTAGTTCAGGCTGGACTCAAACTCCTTAGCTCTGGCAATCCACTTGTCTTGATCTCCCAGGGTGCTAGGAGCAGACATGAGCCACCATGTCTGGCTACTGGTTTTTTAAAAATATTTGTTTTTCCTTTTTTAGAAAAGTATGTTCGTATTTTCACATCAAAATATGCCAGGTAAACATTCACCTGAGATTTGTATTTATTATTTAAATCTTCAACCTTCTACCCCTCTTTCTATGTTCAGGGGCAAGTCCTTTTATAATAGGCTAAAATGAGTGACCAGTTTTGTTCAGGAGTGATATTATCAGATTTCTAAAGTTGGGATATTACATTTTTAGGATAAATATAATAATTCAATAAAAAGGCACCAGTTCTATTTGATACGAGGGAAATTAAAACAATAATTTATTTTCACTAATAAAAAGGTGAGAAAAAGCAACATTTTAATTTAGACCTTACATCATTATTAATTTATGCAAATTACAAAATTATCAAAACACCTCTAGCAATTTTTTGTAAAAGAAATATTAATGCCAATGAAAAGAAACTCTAATGATCATAGTGATTGAACTATGTGCCATTTAAGAGATGGGTAAGAAAATGCATGATTGGACAGGCACTGTGGCTCACACCTGTAATCCTGGCATTACAGGAGGCCAAGGCAGGTGGATTGCTTGAGCCCAGGAGTTTGAGGTCCCTGTGAGCTATGGCTCTGGGGTATTCTACCCAGGGTGACAGAGTGCAACTCTGTTTCAAACAAACAAAAAAAAAAGAAAAGAAAAGAAAAAGAAAGAAAGAAAATGCACAATTACTTTAGTATGTTCTAAATTGAATTGTGGAAAGAGTAGAAAGTCTTGAACAGAGTCTCATGGAGCTAAGATCAAACTTACAGACCTATCTCTGTAGTCCATTAGTGTCAATGAGGCATTGAGACTCTCACTATGAGTCAGTCCTGTCTTGATCACTGGCTCAGATGGATGCCAGACCTCCTAATTAGTCACCTGCCCCTGCTGGCATACCTTCTTACACATGAGGACAGTGTGTGTCTGTAAACCTTGTAAATATCAATCTTTTTAAAATTTAGATTGGCGGCCTACTGCGAAAAATCTTCCTAGTGAATCACCACAGTCTTTCACAGGACACAGCATCCCTGCAACATTGCTGTAATACTCAACAAGCATAGATACCTTCAGAAAACTTGAACAACTTAAAGCACATAACTATAGAAATATGCTTCTGTTAAAACACATGGGGCAACCAGCTCTCTGGAGAGTCAGCAGCACTGCCATCGTTCATAATAGATGAAAAGTCACAAACAGAAAACACTGTGAATTTTGTTCTCCATGTGAATGAAGAACACATTGTGCTTGTAAACGGAATATCTAGGGAACATTCCTAGGAACAGTTTGCACAGTTTTATTTTAACCAACACTTTTGTAGCACATATTTTCTGACAGGCATTTTGTTTGTAGTCATGGTTGTTATGGTGGTCATGAGAATCACTAGACGTTCAGCTGCTGCAGGGGGTGTAATTGAACAACGGCTTCCTGTACTGTGCTTTGAAATCCATCACCACATTCATATCAAGCCTGCTTGGGGACAATGACTTAGTTGATAGGATACCAACGAGGACTGTAGAGACACATGACTCCTTTGATGGTTTCCTTTGGCTAACAACTTCCCAACAGCTTTGCCAAACTTTTCTTAAGACTGTATTTTGAAGGCCAGTACAAGATGCTTCCATTCACCCATCTTTAAGCTCAATTTTATCTGTTCCATCATAAAGAAAATGTGTGGAAAATTTTATTCCATGATTTTAGCATAAGATTGTGGGGGGAAAAGTTAAAAATATAATTAGGACAAGAAAAAAGGTTTTCTTTATTGTATTTAATTTCATTTAGGAATATAAGTCCAGAATTCTAGTTAATACAAGTATTTACTAATTTTAGTAAAAACAATTCAATACCTATTAAAGAAAAATCAGGGGTGGCGCTTGTGGCTCAAGGAGTAGGGCGCTGGCCCCATATGCCGGAAGTGGTGGGTTCAAACCCAGCCCTGGCCAAAAACTGCAAAAAAAAAAAAAAAAAAAAAAAGAAAAATCAGAAATGTGCATCAATACAATTTTTAAAATCTAGTGTTGAAACATATTTTTTAATATATGAAATTCATTCTTCAAAAGAGACATTAAATTGGAAATGTGAGGTTACTTTTTAAACATGTCTAAAGAGAATTATTTCATACTTAGTGTGATTTAGTGTTTTCTTTCTAAGTTTGTAAATGAGACATTGCGTGTCAAAGATCCTTTAGAAATAACTATCAAAATTTCCAAGTTTATTAATATAAAATTTGTAAAGTTAATGTAAACCTAAAGTAAAAGAAAATTTTTAGTTTTCAATGACAGTGTATTGAGGACTAATTCAGTTTTCTCACTAAAGAATTAACCTGTAGATAATCTTTAGGGTAAAAAGTTAATTGAACATTAGAGAGATAAATTGTTCAATTGATCCACTACTCTATAGTTCGTATTACAAGATTATAATCTAAAATGTACAAATAACATTTTATCATTTTATGCTAACTTTGTAAAAGTCTTTAAAGTTTTAGGATATTTTAATGGAATGATAATATTCTTAATAAAAAAAGACTTCAGACATGTATTATTCAGCTTATTATTATAGACAATTTTAACTCAGTTGAAGGTTTTATACATGAGTCAATCAATGCCACGTTATAGCTGCATTCCCCGACACCTTTAGCCTTTTGCAAACACCTTTCACTCAATTCAACTGCATTTTCCATACTAAATTATGGGTGATTTTACAAGAGAATCAAGGCTTATTCACTTTTCCATTTGAATAGAGAGAAACAAGATATGAAACTGGGGTTTAAGAAAAGTCTGTGTACTGCATATCATATTTAATTGAAATGCAGATATTATTGATTATAATGCATACCACTAAGACAACAAAAACACTGCTAATTCCATGTGTAAAATTTATCTGTATTTCAGAAATAGTGTACTTGCAAAGTTTTGCCTCTTAGAATTGACAAAATATGATCAAGCCCTGGATATTCCAGGTAGCTTTCTAATTAAAGTAAAGCAAGAAGACAGCCCTCAGAATGGGAGAAGATATTTACAGGTTATGTTTGTGACATAGAATTCACAAAGGACTCAAACTAATTCATAACAAAAGAACAAGTGATCACATTTCATTGTGTGCAAGAGACTTGAACAGAAGCTTCTCTAAAGAAGACAGAAAAAAAATGCTCATCATCTTTAGTTATCAGAGAAATGCAAATCAAAACCACTTTGAGATATCATCTACCTCCATTAAGAGTAGCCCACATCACAGAATCTCAAAACTACAGATGTTGGAGTGAATGTGGAGAGAAGGAACACTTCTGTACTGCCTGTGAGAATGCAAGCTAATATGTTCCTTTTGGAAAGAAGTTTGGAGAACACTGAGGGAACTAAAAGTAGACCTGCCCTTAGATACTGCAATTCCTCTACTGCGTATATATCCAATTGACCAAAAATCATTTCATAACAAAGATATTCGCACCAGAATGTTTATTGCAGGCCAATTCATAATTGCCAAGTCATGGAAGAAGCCCAAGTGCCCATCAACCCATGAATGGATTAACAAACTGTGGTATATGTATATCATGAAATTTTATGATGCCATAAAAAGATGGAGACTTTACCTCTTTTATGTTTACCTGGATGTTGCTGGAACATATTCTTCATAGTAAAGTATCTCAAGAATGGAAGAAAAAGCATCCAATGTACTCAGTATTATTATGAAATCAATATATAATCATCCACACTTTCATGCGAATGACAAAACACAACTATAGCCCAGAATGAAGAAGGAAAGAGGAAGGTGAGGGGAAGGGAAGGGGGAAGCCAGTGGGACCTTGCCTATGGTGCATATTGCAAGGGTACATGTCAGATCTATTAAGAGTAGAGTATACATGTCTTAACACAACAGTTAGTGAGATGAAGGCTGTGTTAGCCAGTTTGATGTAAGCATTCCAACTTGTATATAAAATCAGCTTATTGTACCCATACATGCATTAATGTACACAGTTATGATTTAATAAAAAATAGTAATAATAATAATAAAGTATCTATGGTCTTGTGCCTTTATTCTTATTTTCAAGCTCTTAAATTCAACCAAATCATAGTTAATACCTTTCAAAGGAACTTTAGTAACATTAATCATGGATTTTTGTTCCTAACGTAATTTAACCCATAGGTAAACCCTAAGTGTCCGGAGTTCCCAGATTCTTACATCTAGGGAGCCATTAAGAGTTATTCTTTACTAATCCACCATTCCAGAATTTCCTGGCCTACACTCAAGATGTCTGCCTCTTCAGTAATCTCTTCTCTCTGTATTGCCCTTTCCCTTCAGTCAGTTTCCCACTATTCATCTCTCTCCTGGAGTTTTAACTTGTGTGACCCAAACTCTATACTGCTCATAGTAAGTGTATATATACACATGCTGAAGTGTGCAGAAATGTAACTTTATTTTCCTCTAACTCAACTGAACTCTTACTTTAAGCCTCATTCTACTCTCTATTGTAAAAGTTAATCTTGGCAAATTAAAGGAAGGTTATTTCTGTTTGATATGGGCTTATAATTCAATTATGTTAAGATTTAAGTATACTTCTTAAGTTTTGTCCATAATGAAGTCAATTAAATTATAAGTTCTTCCTGGCACATCTATTGCTGGAGGGTTATCGTGGACACCGGAATCTCTAGATTCTTAGTATATAAAACTGTCTGATGTCATGCGCATGGGCACAAGAAGGGGAGTACAATGGTCTTTAAAGTATATTCTTTCCTTTTTTTCTTTCTGGTGCCTATGGCCAGATAGTACATAGCTATGTTTTCACAAGATCTCCAATGGGGATGGCCAAGATTGTGTTGAAAGAACACTGTCCTAGCAGGTCCAAGAGCTTTCTATAGTTAACTTCTGTACCTCATCATTTGGAGACAACAATTCTCAGAGATGACTCCACTCCATAGACTCAGACAATGTGTGTGGTTTTTAGGAATTACAACTTTAATTACATATTTCTTTTAATGATATTTCTATTCTTTAACAACAGGCTTTCTGTTTCTACCTTAGCTGAATTCAGGTATAGAATTACAGGTTATCTTTACTTATGAACTCCAAACTTAATGGAGGAATTCAGATTGGAAGGTGGAGGCAGTGAATTCATGCCACCTCACTCCCTGGCACACGCAAATTAGTATCAACACATCAGCATTTTTCCCAAAACACTCTCTCTCTTTTTCTCTCTACCTATTTTTCAAGATCAGACATTTCAGGGAAGAACTTTTCTGTCCCATACAAGTGGATTTTTTCAGTAACATCTGAAATCTAGTCTTTTGCACCTGGAAACAAAAAATGTGGTATATTTTTTCTTCAACTCTAATTTGCCTATTTATCTTTATAGTGAATGGCTGTCCTGGTTCAGAATTTCAGTGGTCATGGGATAACAGAAAAAAAATATTCTACAAATAATAACTCAGAATATTATCCTGCAACACTCAGTAAACATCTGAAAGCTCTACTTCATCTTTCATTTCCTGAACCTAGCAGATCAGAAACATCACTATTTCGAGAGTGCACTGATGCACTACTGCCCACTTATAAATAACTTTAAATAACTGTATATTTTCCCACACCTCATGTGGGCTCAGGCTCTAGAGAAACCAAGATGACCCCTCCCTCTGCAATACTAGGGTCATTTATTATCCCTTCAAACTCTTGTGCAAGCCCCGGCTCCTTCAGGACATTCACATGATAGAATTTTGAAGTAGACACACTGATGTTATGAGACACAATTTATATCACTTTCAAGATAGAAAACAAGGTAGAAAACTTCAAACTAGATAGAAGCAGTTACATGATTTTAAGTAGTGACTCAAGGGTATAGAAGAAGTAAGACTGAAGTGGATTAATGAAAAAGGATTTGGGGGGGTTATTTTTAAGTGAACTTTAATTTTTAAATTTATTTTTTGTTTCAAATTAACATGAGGGTACACATTTTTAGGTTACACTGTTCTCACTTGCAGCGTAAAGTTCCACCCTCACCCAGTGGGCATGTTATACACCTTCACAATGGGCACATTAGGTGAGATCCCACCTTATGTCCTCCCTCCTTCTGCCAATCGTCCTCCCCCTTCCCCCATTACTTCCCTCTACTTTGAACTAGACTATATTAGTGTTTTATTGTTCTTATGAGCATGTAATTGCTTACATATTGATTTCATATTGGTATGGAGTACACTGGATATTTATTTTTCCATTCTTGCAATACCTTACTAAGAAGAATGTATTTCAACTCCATCCAGGTAAATGTAAAAAATATAAAGTCCCCATCTTTTTAAATGGCTGAATAGTATTCCATGGTGTACATATACCACAACTTGTTGATCCATTCGTGGGTTGATGGGCATGTAGGTTGCTTCTATGACTTGGCAATTATGAATTGAGCCTCAATAAACATTCTGATGCAATTGTCTTTGTGGTAAAATGATTTTTGTTCTTCTGGGTAGATACCTAGTAATGGGATTGTAGGATCAAAAGGCCTACTTTTAGATCTTTGAGGATTCCTCATACTTCTCTTCAAAAAGGCTGTATTCGTTTGCAATCCCACCAGCTGTATACAAGTGTTCTCTTCTCTCTGCATCCACACCAACAATAAGAAAGGATTTTAGTTTAAAACTGTTTTCTAATCTTTAAAACTGACAAAAATGTTTTGTTTTGTTTTTGAGATAGAGTCTCACTATGTCACCCTGGGTAGAGTGCTCTGGTGTCACAGCTAACAGCAATCTCTCACTCCTGGGCTCATGTGTTCCTCTTGCCTCAGCCTCCTGAGTAGCTTGAACTACAGATGCCCACCACAACACCTGGCTAGTTTGTAGAGACGGGTCTCACTTTTGCTCAGGATGGTCTCAAGCTCCTGACCTCTGGCAATCCACCCATCTTAGCCTCTGAAGGTATTAGAATTACAGGAATGAACCAGTGCACCAGGGCCATAAATGGGTTTTTTTTAAATATATTTTTTAATAGAATTTCTTTAAGATTCACCAGAAAAGTCACAAGGTAAATGTGATATTTTCTTTGAGGGATAGTGGACATACTCCTTTTGGTAAACATTAAACTATAGTGGGTCATAAAAAGTTTTATGTTTTCAAACCACAAATGGTATTTTGGAGTAAAACATTAATGTTCTGGTACACTCTTGTTTCGCACTGTCAACCTCAAATTTCCTCATTCCAACTCATCCACTGAAGGTCCTTCATAGTCCCTGGAGTCTTCCTACCTTCTTGATTGCTGCTGTTCTTATAAGTCAGTTACCCCTGTGTGTGATATCCTGCCAACACCCTAGTATTTCCTTCCCTTATCTCCAACTGCCTTCTCTTCGCCACATTTAAACAGCTATCTGCAGGATCACATTTTGGGCCATAGGTTAGCCAAAACTGTTCCACTTCTAAGATAATAAATATATAGTTTTCCATGATCACAGTCTTCTGTCATTCTCTTTCAAAGAAATACATTCAGCAATCTTATACTATACATTTGTTAATCCACGGAATCCTCCAATTTCTTCACAATAGCTTTGTTTAGTCAGAATATTTTTTTTACCTCCTTCCTAAATGTCAATGCTTTAATCATTTCAAAGAACCACCTTTTTTGTACCTTCATCTCTTTTGACCCACTGTATTTTCCATCACCCTTGTCTAGCAAGATTTCAGTCTCAGTTGGGGTCCACTGTTTCCTTTCTCTATACCTGCATCTGTGTATATGAGTAGTGATTTAGATCACAAAATCATTACAATTTATGATCAGAGCATGATATAATTATGATCAGAGCATTCATTGGAATCCTTTCTATAATTGGCTTCTTTCCGTGGACAGCAAAACTGTTATGTCAAACATCTTCCATTGTCGGCAAATTTCTAAACTCTTGCATCTCTTCTTTTTCAACAGATGATTTCATCTCCCTACTTCAGAGAGAAAATAGGTGATTACTTCCTCAAATTCCTTCACCCAACTGTACAGTTTCATGCATCCCCATCTTTGGCTTCTTCTTTTTTGTAAGACGGTCCTCATCCTGTCTATGGCCACTACCTTTCCCTCTTTCCCTCTGGTTAACATGCTCTCCCACACTATCTTGGACTTGAACATTTGATTCTTCTCTATTTTCTTTCCTCAACCTTCCCTCCCATTGCATCTACATTTTTTATAGGAGGCAAGGGAGATTAAACTTCCGCTATACTCCTCTAGTTTACTTAATATCTTTACTTTCTCTAAAAGCAAAATTTCTTAAAGTGATTTCGCTGCCCTTATTCGCTTTCTACTGATGCAAAATTCTACCACATTAGGCAAGGGGCAGTGACTCACACCTGTAATCCTAGTACTCTGGGAAGCCTAGGTGGGTGGATGCTTGAGCTCAGGAGTTTGAGACCAGCCTGAGCCAGAGCCAGACCTCATCTCTAAAAAGAGCTGGGAGTTGTGGTGGAAGACTTTAGTCCCACCTTCTTAGGAGGATGAGTCAAGAAAATCACTTGAGCCCAAGAGTTTGGGTCACTGTGAGCTATGATGCCATGACACACTACCAAGTGTGACAAAGTAAGACTCTGCCTCAAAAAAAAAAAAAGTTCTATTACATTCTATGTAAATTCTACTTGTCTAGGCTATAGTCACCTCTTTGCTGTTAGGTCAGTCTGGCATTTAAAATATAAAGGTGATGCTCACCTTATTTTTTTAGTATTACTTCAGCCTTATAGTATAACCCATATTTCCTGAACAAGAAACTAATATTCTGAAAGCTAGTGTGTCAGTAATACAAATATTTAAGTATAGGTACAAAAAGTTGATCTTGAATAAAGGGCTTCTGACTCAGGATATTATACTGTCCTACAGTAAAATAAAGGGATGCATTATATTCTCATATTCATAATTCCATGAATATTTACAATTTATTTTTACATAGGATCATGTATTTCCATGGCCTACATTGGTATCAGAGGCCATGGTTTCTGAAATTATTAATAATTTAAGGTGACCCAGAAATGTCTGGGAAGAGGGGAAGCTAATGAGAAAAGTTTGCCTTGTGAATATCCAAGTGAAAATGAGTACTAAACAGGTTAAAGAGAAGCTATTGCTCCTGAGTAATAAAAATTGACTCAAGCAAAGATACAAAGGAGAATCTGAGAGTTGAAAATCTCACCTGTTTTGGGAACTAGTTTGATTGGCTTAAAAAGCCCAATGTTGCCTGACACATCTCTGAAATACCTACGAGCTGATCTGAACAAAAAAATTCTCAAGATTTTCACTTTTTCTTTATAACTCTTTTTCCATTGAAGTATTTACATCTTGGTGATAAGAAAAATTTTTGGAATAGTAGATATAATCCATAAAATATTTCGGTTATTTGCTGCCTTATAGGAATGTGTAAAATGCATTCAAAGTAGAAGAATTAAGTTCTCAAGATCAGGATTCCCAGAAGAGCTGGCGCTTCAGCTAAGACTCGATGGCTCATGGACACTTTCCAGGTTGAGGGAGGAGAAGCATTGATGCAGAGGGACCAGCTTGTGCAAAATCCAGAAATGTAGATATCACGGTGTGTTTAGAAAGACACAATCGGTTGTTGTGATGAAGTTAAGCCTTTTTAAAGTATAATTAACAGGGAGACCATTCAATATAGTTTGGAGGAATAAAATCAGCAAGGTGGGTTAATTGTTCACACAGTGGAAAATCCCTACAGTGGCTGGTTTCAAGCACAGATGGATCTCAGGGCTTAAAAGATGCATGAGTTCACGCTTTTGCTTTTTTCTTCCCTCTCTCCATTTGTCTCTCTCTCCTTCTTCCGCCCCCTTCCCTTCTTTCCCCTTTTTCTTTTCTTTCATTCTTAAGCATGCACTTAACACAGACAAACCAAAAGAGTCACCAGCAGAATCACATTGAAAACCTTCCCATGTTACTGGATCACAATGTGTGTCTGCATCTTTTCACTGATCTTTGCATGCGATGCAAAAGTCTTAATAACCTCATCTATCACCTGAGTCTATCACCTCATTTTCCGTTTTCTATTCCTATTTCAGATACAGAAACAGGTTAAAAAATTCTGATTTAGGTAAATGGGGAACATTCATCAGGAGTGTAATAAATTGATACGTGACAGAAATCAAATATTGATAACTCTAGGGATGATTATCCTTGTAAGATAATTATAAGGATGATACAGGGAGATGATAAATTGCTATGAAGTTTGTGAGCCTTCAGATGTTGACAAAGGCAGAGAAGATTCTCCTTATTCTATATAACGTTTGTGTGATAATTTATTTACCAATCATACATTAATAAAAAATAATTTAGTGTCTCAGGAGACGGAGGCAAGAGAATCGCCTAAGCCCAGGAATTAGAGGTTGCTGTGAGCTGTGAGGCCACAGCACTCTACCGAGGGTGATAAAGTGAGACTCTGCCTCTAAAAAGAAAAAAAACAAAAACAAAATTTAGTGTCAAACTCTGAAATGAGTATGCTTGCACAACAGAACTTGAAATTTTTTTGTTCTTATTTTTTAGAAGTGAAAGTCCAAAAGGAAAGAATAATGCCCATTTTAAAATATATTCAGATCAGCTA
Organism: Galago senegalensis; assembly: GCA_963575145.1. NCBI lineage: Eukaryota > Metazoa > Chordata > Mammalia > Primates > Galagidae > Galago > Galago senegalensis. The sequence goes on from CAUYTI010054043.1 coordinate 30,355, forward strand.
ATAGCCCTCCAGAAAAATTTTCTCTGTTTTTCCTTGCATCAGCAATCCACTTGTTTCAATTTTCCAGAAGCATGGGCTCCCTCAAATTATATATCTTTATAATTGTCATTGTTATAATAAAATTCTATCAGAAGAGAATTCCTTTATAACTCCATTGGAAGAGAATTTCTTTGTGCATATTTTCACAAATCAGGATTTATCCGTAGCTGTCCTCGGTGCCCATTCATAGTCTGGTTAGCAAAGTGTGGCAGAGATGGTTCCTTCAGCACGTTTACTTTCTTGTAATTTAATTTCTAATGATGAGATGCACCAGTGTGTCTACCTGAAGCAATATGACATGTGTGAGAGAGAAGTGACAAATTCCATTTTTCCAAACACAATAGATTAGTGGTGCAGATAAGAAAGAGAGATGCCAGATGAAGATGGCATATATTACTGGCAACATGTCTCGGATGGAATGGCCAGAAAAACAAATGTGAAAATCATTTGGATGTAATTAGAGAGGAGGAGGCAGGGAAAAGAAAGGAAAATTCTGTGAAATAAGGAACAGATGATGCTTTTGTAGTCCAAACTCCCCAAATTTTTCAGCTTGCCTTTCCTGCTTGTTCTGCTGTAACAATATATGTGGACAATTACTGAAATGTACTCAGCCTTGAGATTATGAATAATTTGAGATAGAAACAAGCTGCATACAAAAAATATTTGAAAATAAATACTTGAATTTTCTCAGCCTTATCCATGCCCTATAAAGACGTTTATATCATTCAATTGCAGTTTTATTTTAGGTGTCCTTACACTAAACTCTGAGCTCCAAAGAATAGTTCCAGTTGTGCATTTTGAAAGTAACTCTGTATATGCCACATGTTAGGTGCTTAATAAGAATTTTGAATGAATTAACTTATGTTTTAACTTTCGTATGTCTTCATGTGTTTGCTGCTCATCTCCATTCGAGCAATCACCACCATAGTATTCGTTCGTTCAACAAACACGCAGTATTTGGCCTTGAAAACACAAACATTGGCCCTGATAATTTCCATGCCCTTAATGCCCTTAATTACACCTGTTAGCCTGCAGCAGGCAAAAGAGAAGTGATAAAAAAGCTATTATTTTAATGACTGCCTACCATGTATAAAACAGAGTGTTATCTACGTTACAGGCGTTATCTCCATTCCCCAAAATTGCCCCATTATCACCTCTCATGTACATTGAGGATATTGAAGAAGTTTTCTCAATATTTTAATATTCAAGGTTGGAAAATGCAGGAGGTGAACCCACATTTTCTTTATTTTCTTAGATGTTTCTAGTGCTTTTTTATTTCATCAAGCGATGCAATATTTTCCTGTTTTTATTCAGTCATGTAAAATAGGAAGATAAGCAGTGAGATTTTCATCAGCATGTCTTTTCATTCCTAACAAAATTGCTAGTAAGTACCACCATTCCATTTTTGTTTATTTCAGGTTTTCCTGCCTAAAATATGCTTTTGTCTAGTTTTTTCCATATTTTCTTCTCTATTTTATATTTTTCTTGAGAACAGATGGGCAGTCTCTCTCTTCCCAGTAGCCAGACATGCAAGTTCCACCATATATATTATCCCTTGGCCTGCTAGAGCATGTCCAGCTCCCCACCAGAACACAAAGGATATGCAAAAGACACAGGGGAGAGGGTGTCTGTTCTCACTGCGTCCCTTCTCAGAATGAGACTATCAGACCCGGCTCCAATTCTCATTAGTGTGGGCTTCTAAGACTGAGACACAAAGGTTCTCTTCTAATTTGAGTACTGTAATTTGTGTTCAGGATGACCTATTATTCATGCGTCCATTCACATTCATTCACTCTATAAATATTTTTGTGGTGTCTCTGGACATCATTCTAGGTATTACAAATGCAAAAGGGAGAAACAAGGGGAAAAGGGCAAGAAGAGTGGAAGAAGGAAGAAGACTAAAGAGAACGTTGCTGTGCTCGCCAGGCTTACATTTTAGTAATCAGCATAGACAAAAATTTCCAGAAGGTAGAAATAGACATGGCAGCGCCCATTCTAATTACTTTGTCCACTTTTGATGAGGAGGAGGAGGACAATATTTGGATAGTGATGGAGATTAAAAAGAAATCGAATCCATGCTAATTCGTGAGCTCTGTCTTTATATATTGTTTTAAATGTCATCATATTTTATAGAAGGTTGGGAATAATGCAGATGAAGGAGGAAATCCCAAACAGATCATGTACTAGAGAATCTAGTAAAAACGGCAAATTAAAAAAATAATGGATTTTGAATTAATGGTTCTCAAACTTTCTTGCATATTCAAATCACCTGAGGAGCTTCAAAAAAAAAAAATCACGATTCCTATTCTACAGCTCACATTAATCAAATAAGAGAGGGGGAAGGGACAGGTATCAGTTGGTTTTGTTTTGGTTTGTTTAAATGCAGACAAACTGGAAAGCCAATTGACCAAGCATATTTTCCTCAAACTTTTGGGTATATGCAAATCACCTGGGAGCCTTATTAAACAGGGATTCTGGTGTAATAGATCTAGAATGCACCCTGGATTTCCTGCTGCTGCTGCTGTGTCCTCCACTTTCTAGTAGCAGTGCTCTAAGCAGCACTGTTCATCTCGTCAGGACTGAAGGAGCTCTGTAGCTAGCTACCAGCTCTTTTCTGAGCAGCAGTTACCTTAAGACACATTCAGCGCAGTAAAAGCCGTAAGTGTTCCAGGACCAGGGAAGAACTACAAACCTACAGAGAAGAGGGATTCCAAAATTATAGGGTTTTTCTTGACATAATTAAGTTTGCAGTGCAAACAAGAAATCACACACTATTATAGTTTGCACTGTTTGTGTTCCCCCTAAAAAATAATACGTTGAAATCCTCCCCCTCAAGGTGATAATATTAGGATGTGGTGCCCTTGGAGGTGAGTAGTCATAAGTACAGAGCTCTCACACATGGGATTGGTACTTCCATAGAATAGGCCTAAGGGATCTTGTTTGCCCATGGGAAGATGCAGCAAGAAGGTATCGTCTATGAGAAAGCAAGCCATAGCCAGACACTGAATCTTCTGGCCCCTTTATCTTGGTCTTTTCAGGCTTTAGAACAGTGTGAAATAAATTTCTGATGTTTATAAGCCACCTCGTTTGTGTTACTTTGTTTTAGCAGCCATTCCAAGCCAGGATAAAAGGCGCTGCTGTCACACACCTGCAGATGCTGGTCTTCCCCATGGTCTTCAATAAGTACTATCATTACAGACTCGGATTAAATCTAATCAATAAGCAAACTTCTAGGAAGAAAAAACAAAAATCCTGACTTATCACCTTTTTATGCAACCCCAGTCTTGTAGCTTAATGTATTTCATAAGTGAATAGCCCAAGACCAAATTCCTCTACCTAGGGGTGAATTAAACAAAGGATGAGAAAGACATGTGTTTGTGTGTGTACGTGTGAAAGTATAGATGACATTTAGAAATGAGATACCTAGTTCCCAATTTATTTCTACAATGTGTCCTAACTGATCACTTAAGATACTCTTCTCCCCACCCCAGATCTTTTCTTTATTAACTGTGTGAAAATTTTTTGTTGGAATATGCTGTTCCTGTTTGGATTTGAAATCTATTTGAACATTCATGTAGTTTCTTTTATTCTTAGGTTAGGATTTAGGACAAAAATCCTACCATCATCAAAAATGACTGAAATAAAAGAGAAATATTCATGTTTAAGAAAGAAACCTGTCTTTCTGCACAATCGCGAAAGGTATGACTATTTTAATTTTTCACTCAGAAGAGCTCTGATATGAATCTAACATGTTTGACGGCACTTGCAAAATGATATTATTTTACTACTACAAAATGCATTCTATAATATAGTTCTGTGTATTAGGTATTGGATATGCCAATAGTATGTGCCCAATAAAAAGTCAGTGCATACTAAATCAATGAGTATAACGGACTTCATCTTCTACTGGGATTTCACTGTGAAGCAGTCTTTGAATTGGAAGTAGAGTTGATAGAAAAGTAGAATAAGAAATCATTTTTTTAAAAAACTGTCAAAAGTTTTCAAAGATTTAGAGATTACGATTTCTTCAAATTATTCATTAGTTAGGGAGACACACTCATTAGAAAGGCTGTTTTATCTGCAATAACATAAAAAGAATATATTTTAACATTTTAACAGGTGTTATTTTTTCACTTATGCAAACACAACACATCCACTCACAGTCTCTCAGTTAGAAATATCAGTCCTTCAGTTCATCTCGTCCCAAACTGGGTCTGAGATCAAGTCAACAATTAAGAGCTATTCATTCCCACTCTATTTGTCGTTTTCTGTTTTATTTTTGTTTTGTTTTTCTGTGGCTTGGTTAGTAAAAGTAAAATGAACATAGAGTAAAAGGCAGTGTTGTAGTGCCTGGAACACAGTAAGCTCGCAACACCTAATTTTATTTTTCATTTACACTTGGATTGATTATTCTAAGATATGATTTTTCTTTACCTAGTCAATTATAATTAGATACATAACTTAACATCTTCCTATAATAAAGAAAAAATAAAATATCTGTGATACAACTTCCCCAGATAAAAGAATTTTTTATTAGGAGTTGAATAAACTCTGCCGGTAATGGCCACATAATGTATTTTTCAGGGCAGTGCAGTGGTTTTCTACAACAGGTGTAACAAACTATCACAAATTAAGTAGCTTAAAATAGCTCCATATGTATAAATTCCTAGTCCTACAGTCAGAAATTTGGTTACAGAATGGCTCAGCTGGTCTTCTGCTTAGTGCTTTGTAATGCAGAAGTTCAGGTGTCAGGAGGGCTTTCTCTCTTTGTGGAAGTGAATTCAGAGTGTGGGGAATTTAAGCTCCAGGTGGTTATAGGACTGAGATCCCCATTTCCTAGCTAAACATCAGCTGAGAGCCTGTCTTGTTTACTTAAGGCTGTATAATCTCCCAATTTTAAGGTCCACTGTAATCTGTCAATTAGATTTGCTAGGTTATTTGCCCTGAAATGTAACAGTCACAGATTCCATGCGTATCTATAGCATGACCATGATGATGGAAGTTTCCAGGGAAAGAAAAAAATGGTATCTTAGAATTCCCCCTGACTTAATGAGACAAATATTTTGTACACTTTCCACAATTTTACCATTCTTTTCCAGTACGTACTTTCATTATTAGGGTCTTTTGGAAATAGTCTTGAATTGGTTTGTTCAGAAGTGCTGCTATGGTTTGATCAGAAATGTTGCTATGTCATGGAATATACGGAATATATTGGAATAATGGTTTGATCAGAAATGTTGCTATGTCATGGAATATCAAACAGTCTGTCCTGACACAATTATAAAGTACAAAAAAAAATTATTTTGATGCATTTAAATTGTATAGACCTTTTATTTGGAAGAATCTTATAGGCCAACTGACAATCATTCTTCATATAAATTTGCGCATTCATGTTCTAAATAGATTCACAAATACAATGGGGAAATTATTTCTTCCTTAACGCTTTTTGTAGGGAAATAATCTTTTATAGGACTAGTTTAAAAAAAACAAACATATGTGGGATAGTTGTCTTTGCTAAATTTGAATGCATAGATGATTCAATGTAAGTATTTTAGGGATAAAGTAAATACATGTTACTGAAATTCTTTACTTGCAGTGAATTTTAACTGCTACTTACAAGAAAATCTGTAAATCGAATGGGACTTTTTACTGTTGAAAGAATGATTGAAAGCACCATAAATAGAAAGTTGTCTCAACATAAAGACATAGTGTTTTTCAGCACCTGGTTTATGGTCAGCATTGCCCACATTCATTAGACTTTGGAAGTGTTTAGAATTTTATAATGGAACTACGAAAAAGTGAAGTAAAGTACTTTCTCAGTTTACTTAAGCAGCAGGGTAATGAGAGGGTGTATGGGTGAAGGATGATTTTCTAAGGTAGAAAAAGAAAGCTAAAATAATTTTCTTTACTTTGGGGGTTTAAAAAAGGCTATCCAGTTCTTTTTCTTCCTTCGCTCTTTTGACTCTATCCTTAACACATAACGTTTTGTCCTACGAATTGTCCATAATTACCTTCCCTGAGATATTTTTTCTTTAATGAATGTCTTTTCCAGTAATTTAATACCTGAACATTAAAATGTCCTCTCATCATACATTTCACCAGCATAATACTGAAAAAGGATGTTACATAGCCTTATTTGAAAGAATAACATAACAACTCCCACTGTCCATTTTGCACGCCATTAAATAAAACCTTCAGTGTGCCAATGAACCACCATAAGAAAACGTATAAGTATGAAATTTAAATGGCATAAAATATACTTGCAAAACACAAATTGCTGCTATTTTTATATACAGGAATTATTATAATTATTCTGAAATTTCAGCACATGATCTTTCTGAAGAGAGCAGCTTGTTCAGTGTGCCCCATGCCTATGCAGAGAGTGCCAAAACATGTATACATGATTTAAGAAAGGAAAAAAAAAACTACATTAAAATTTTAATGCTAAAGTCACATTTGACTTTTGCAATTACAAGAGGTGTTCAAACATGACTTGTCTTCATCTTTTGCTATCCGTCAATACTGGGCATTATAATTTAATAGAATTGTTCCTTTCTTAAAATGTGTATACACTTTTTTGCAACCCTCTGTAATTCTTTGATCTTTTCAGTGAACAATTGACTTAGGAAGATTCCAATTTTTCAAATGAGTAAAAGAAATACATAAAAGAAAAAAGTTTTAAAAAGTGTCTATTCTACACATGGAGAATACTCAATCCTTATTTGGTAACTCAGCTACATTGTAAAGATTATTTTCTTCCAATAATTTTGATATTCTCCTTTATTAGCTTCCAAAATATAGGACGTGTCTCTAGGTAGCACTTTGCTGCCATAATGGTTCTTGTCTCTTTCTGCTAGAGGTGCTTATGTAAGAGCCACAGATGGACAAAAGATGAGAGGAGGTATATAGTCATCCCCATACATGTGTATTTACATGAATTCTCTCAAACTGTAGAATAATTGAGGATGGAGGAAAACTTATCCCTGTGTCCAGCTAATGCTTGTTCATAATAGGTAGAACCTAATTATAAATATGTTTAGTAAATAAATCATTAATAATATGAATCTTTATTTCTGTTGAAGATTTGGGTTATTGTACCCTAAAACTATAAGAAGACAATGATCCTAAGCTTCTTTGGGGTTGTAAAATTTGGTGATCAAGTGACTTGCTAACCTTCAGTCATCCGGGGTTTACATTCAATTCCTTACCAAACATTAGCCTAGTCTTTCCAATTTTCCTTTTTAAAATTCTTTTTCTTTACATTTGAAGTATTTTTACTGATTTTTTCCCCCTGCATATATAATGATTCCATAGTACTTAATGACAATATTTTTCTTCTTGCATACCTTTTTTTCCTTCTTTTGACCAATATCTCCTCAATCTCCTTTTCAAATCAACCATATCATTTTTGTCCACACTAGAGCCTAATGATTCTTTAGCTTAACTATTCTGATATATACATGAATATTCCCAGGTGAAAATCAACTATATTTTTTCTTTTTTCTTCAAGGTTCATAAAACTTTCCATGATTATTCTCTATTCTGTTATCTCCTGAAGTTTTTCATTTTTACTATTTCATTACAGATATTTTCTTTGCCAGATTGATAAACCTTTTTCTACTCGTGAGATACAAATAACTTCATTTTGAAAATTACCTCTATGTCTTTCTCTACCCACATGCAGGAAAAATATATGATTTTTAATAACTCATTATAATAAATAATTTTGATTGACCTTATTTTTTAGGTGAGATTTCATACCAGATAATTTTTTTTACCATGTGGTATGTGTCTTGGTAGCTATCACTTTGGATAACTTTCCAAGGAAAGTCGAATTAGAAGTTATGTTTCAAAAGGACATTTGAAGGAAAAGCCACTCTGCTAACTACTTTTGGTAGGATTTTGAATGTTTCTAACATTCATGATTCCTGTCGTCTCTAACTCTCACAACTCTCAATTTTTTTGTTGATATTCTTATGGCTCAGTTTATTTGGTTATAAAATTAGGGGTTAAACTAAGATTTCTCTATGATTTGACCATTTAAATTATAAATGTGACCATCAGAAGATTTCCAAATAAGAAAGGATATAGAAACTCTTCTTGGGAAAACAGGGGAAAAAAAAGTTTAAGTGTCTATGAAATGCATATTTAGGATAAATATATTAAGGTAGGTTGAGTATATAGGTCTTTAACCTAAAACTGTCAATTTTATAGATTGTTGTCATGTAATAAAAATAGTTGTTCAATAAGTTTGATGGAATAATGAGTGAATGAACAGGTAGAACTACCTTGAAGCACACTATTTGATATAATAGCAATAAAAATAGTAAATATTTAGAGAACACTTGGGAAAAATATTTTGCACAAATTATCTCATTTTTCAAAATTACACCATGAGTTAGAGTAAGTTCATAATGTCTACATAGACGGGGGATTTTATTGGAAGAGAGGATAAGGGGACTTTCCTAGAATCTGGGACTATATATAATACAGTTCTTACAGCTACTGTATCTTTATTTAGCTTTAGATATTATTAAATTCTCTATTATAAACAAGATAAACACGAAACACAGACATGTTAAGTGACTTCTTTCAATCAAAAGTGATGTCAAACCTCCAAAATAGCAATGTTAAATTCAAGATCTGTGTAATTCTGGCCTCTAACTATCCATTTCGCCTGGTCATATTTCCTGTGTCGTGTTCATAATTAACTAAAACCATCATCTCATTCTTTCTTCGTATTTGCACAGCCCTTAAATTATATTCACATCTCATACTGCCTGCTAAGCATTATATTACCTTTTTCTCTTATATTTTCAATACGATTCTTCTTCTTCAGTATGTTTTTGCTACAACTGGAAGCAGAACACTGTAAATGCCTTGGGTAAAATATTCTTGATGAGGTCAAACTCGTATTGGAATATCTACCACATGGACACACAGTAATGTTTGTTAAATTGAATAGAATTGACAGTCATAAAGAGGAAACAAAGTGGGTAAATTAGTGCCTTTACAATTCCATCTGTATCATAAAACCCAACATTCGGAAGGGGGTGATGGCTCCAATACTTTCATTTCTGACTTAATGTTTAGTAAATGTGCTCCCTACGCTTTTTAGATTTGTAAATTAGGCTCAAAAGCGAATTATGAAAACTATGCACTCTCTGGTCATCACACGCAGATTAATTTCTATAGTATCGTGAGTTTATTTTTCAATCAGCTATACATCATTTACCTCCTATATTATATGCTAAAAAATATATCTCTTTCATAGTACAAGGTTTAAAGTCTCATCTTTCACTTAAATTGTCACTCAACCTTTTCACCAGGATCCATAATTTTCTTCAATACGGGTTCTATACATGTATTTTATCTTTTAAAAACATTAATTCCTTGGTCAAAATTCTTGAAATTCTTATTACCTTTGAGATAAAAGTATGACCTCCAAGTATGACTCTGAGTTTCTTCATTATTTGCTGTGCACTTATCTCTCCAAGCTCATTGCCCATAATCTATTTCATTCTGTTCATCCCTTTAGTCAAGAAAAAAGTTATACTATTTTTGGTTCTTTAAGGATGATGCGCTCATTCCCACATGTATGCCTTACACATTAAAAATGCCCTTCCCTCCTCTCTGACCATTTTACTCTGGCCAACTTTCCAATTTTTAGCTCATTTTAGACATAACTTCCTCTGAGGAGGACTCAAAATAGAAATTACCCACTTCAGGGAACACGCTCTGCCTTTCCCAAACTGGGTAAATTTCTGCCCACACAGCATCCAAATAGACATTTATCACATACAATGTTTTGAAATCAAGGTTTCAAGATTAAGATTTTGAAATCTTACTAGCCTTCCACAGCATAATGTAAACTAATTAAGACTGGTAATATGTGTCCTGAAATATATGGGAATGAATGAATGAATAAGTTACTGAATTTTTTTTCACTGCAGTGTTTTTCTTAACATTAGTAGGCTAAGTTTTCAAAGTCACCCAATTTTATTTTACATCTTTAAAAAGTAGACATTCCCAGTTTAGGAGTTGATCTGAAAAAAGTATTACTATTTTAAAAACAATCATATATTACAAGCAACATTTGAAAATCATTTGAAAATGATTATAGACTGTTTGGATATATTATCTGAATATGTACATGATCTCTTCATGTTACATACAGACATAAAAAAATACGGTGGGCCCTTTTTGCTCAGGAAGTCACACAGTTTTAATAGACTGATTTTTTTTTTCTTGCTTTGAGTACATGTCTGACTATCAATTCTCTTCCTTCTTTTCTTCCTAATACTTCCAAGGCAAGTATTGACTACTTGCATGTAATCGTACAGTGCTAGGCATAGATCGCAAAAGTTTGCAATCTAGCATTCTGTAGCAATTTCCCCTGCTTTCTGCAGTGAGCAAATTCATCTTAGAGGAAAAAAAATGCTCAAGTGTTTCTGTCTTTGACCTCTGTGAACCAAAGCTGTCCAGTGGAGTTAAACCTCATGCCACTGGCAATGCACTTTCATTACATTCTCCATGGTCTTCCAGAGAGCAGGGCCCCACAGGATCCCCAGCTCACTGAGAAGAAACTGGAACCTGCACCTCTCCAGGCGAGAGGCTTGCTTACTTCCTCCCTTCAGAATGATCAATTTAGACATTTCTGGGAGCACAAATTAGAATCCTTGTGAGACATCTTACTGCAATCCAAGCAATTTCATACACCATTCCTAATATTGCTTCTAGTGATATTATTTCATGGTAAAATCTTGCCAGGTGTTTTTATACAACACGTGCAGAATATTGTAAATACTAAAAACTTATTTTGACTATATAAAAAATACGAATGAAGATATTTAAAAGAAGCATCTCTTTTTTTCTTTTTTTAAGCCAACATTCATAAAGGCATAACTGCTAAAAGAATATTTTTACCTTTACTTTTATACTTAAAATATTTTTCTTACCCTCCAGAATATTAGGGGACATACATATTTTGTTTACGTACTTTTTTTTGTACAAATTGAGTGAAAGTTGTATGTGTGCCCTTCACCCAGATAGCGTGCACTCTACTGATTACACTTTAATTTCTTTTGTTTATTTTTTACGTAGGATTGGGAAATCTACTCTGAGCAGTCAAATAACATAAATTGCTTTTTCCACTGTAGCTGAAATTGTTATGTTGGTTTTAAATTAACGAGTAATTTTCACTCTAATCCAACACTGAATTTGGCAGTGCAAAGATGAGAGCGATAGCTTCTTCCTTAAATTGGGCAAGGAGAACTCACCGGTTCTTAAACTGTTAAATGGATATTAGGGTTTTTAATGAATGGAACATTTATTTTTGTGCCAGCTCCACTAACAACATTGACATGATTAGCATACATTTTGGCAACTATTCTAGCACAAGGTGTTAGTAAAAAGGGGCTTTTATCTTTGAGCTTAATTTACTTTAGCTGTCCTGGTTATTAATGTTTGTAATGTGAATGAGATATTTTTGTAAAGGAAATCCTGCTACCAGAAGTATTCAGAAATACATCTTTTTATAAATGTTCCAAGCATGTCTCATGCTGAGGATGAAGTTTATTTCTCAAAGCATATGAGCCTTCTTCAAATTTAGAAATGAATCGAAAATTCTGTTATTTATATTGATAGTAAAATTATTACACTTAATGGAGAATTTTTTAATTAATAGTGTTACTTGTAGCTCATGAAATTTCTTCCTTTATATAAAAGGGAAATAAATACAATATGACTGGTAATACTGCTAGACATCAGATATAAATGAAAAGTTAGGGTTAAATGAGCTTATCTCTGAGCTCAGGGGCCTCTTATACAAAAAGAATTTCCAGGAAAAATACATTTTTTTTTGTAACAAACACTGCTGTTTCATATTAATTTTATTTATTCAAATTCATAAATTAAAGAAAACAAGAAAAATAAGTTAATCCAATCCAAAATGTCTGGGATGTTTTTATTCAACTTTTTTAATTTCGAAAGTATATTTTTATTTTAAAAATTATTGCAAGCTATTGCAATGCAGCTTAACAGACAATTTACCATAGGTATATGGTAAAATGAAAATTGATAACTGATGTTAAATCTATAATAAATTAGCATGCATGTGATGACTCACCGGTGCAAATTTTCACATGAACTTATATTAACTATATAATCTATGTCTACTGTCCATTCATGTTTATGTTTAAAAGTACACATATATTTAAAAACTTAGTCCATGTTTCCTCAAGTAATGAATTAGTTTAATACAAACTTTAGCATAGCAGATGACTGAGGTTTGCCTACAGTTAACCCTAAGAACAAATTGATGACAATAACAGGCACTTCAGTGAAAGAACAAGCTTTTGTCCAGATATAAAATGTTAAAAATGAGAAAGAAATTATGAAAATATATAACTTTAATTTGTAGACATATAAACACTTTGGGTACAGTACAGACGCATGATGCCAAATGGGAAAAGGATCCAGTTGAAGCTAACACTTACATTCCTGTTTGTACAGATAATTTTGCTATAACGCTCATATCAAATAAAACTTCCAGCTCACACAAGAAAGTGAAAGTGATAAATCACCCACGAACCAACTTTCTTCATTGCAAAAGATTCTGAAAAAGCCATATTATCAAAGAAATTTGCTGCCGGGCTGACAAATAAACTCTTGGACTTGATCCAAAGCCAAAGAAAGGAAGCCAGAAATGGTCGCCAGTAACCCCAAACAACGGCAAAAAGACAAGTACAGTGTAACTTTCACATAAAATGCCAAACCATAAATAACCAATAGTGTACACGAGCTTCTAGAATAATTGTTTTAATGTGACTTTTTTCTTAGATAAGGATAAGTGTAAACATATAAAAATCTAACATAGAACCCAAGTATAAAGTACGACTGGCAAGTTATGCAAGCACTAAAATGTCATCCACACCTGTGAAACAACTAAGGATTGAAACGTTTCTTTGCTTCTGGCTGTTTTTCTTGGGCACATTTCTAGTTACATTTTCTGGAAGGAAGAATATATATATTTTCTCCCGTAATAACAGCAAGCTCAGTGGTAAAGCAAACACAAAGCAATTTGAGTTTACAGAAAGTGAAAAACTCTTCCGCAGGTTGAATTTGTAACACAAGGCAATGTTTTTACCTTTGCTAAAAAGGAATTGCACTTCTTTTTAATGCCTTCTCTCTTGAACTATACATGTACTTATGAGGTAATAAACATTGTTTTACAAGTGCGTTTCTTTTCTTTCTTATATCTTTTAAGAAGGGTGAAATTTAATTTACTTTAACTTTATACTTTTGTGTTAAAAACAATATATTTAAAATATACTCTCTCATTAATTTCATGTACAACTGTCACATAGAATACTTCAGTTCCCTGCAAAGGAGCAGCTGATGCCCTCTTGTGGTGAAAGGACTTTTTAAACCCCAAAATTTATAAGGTACCATTTTCTTACCTTACTCCCAGCTTTCGTCAGTCATCAGCTTGGTGTATGAAAGCTGCAAATCAAGTCCAAGCTTTCTTTTTTTCTAATAATAATTCTATAGCTGTTAGTACCAATTTTCATTTAAAAATGCTGTACACATTTTATAACCTCTGAATTTGAATTTAAAAACCTGTAAACAGCTATTTACAATATAGTACATGTTATAAATTAGTCGTCCTTCATCGGATCTGCCATTAACACACTCTTATTTAGGTGATGAAGACCATCCAGAGTCAGTCAAAACGCCTCTCTATTTTATTCGAGATTGATATATCAAATATTAGAAATATCCATTGGCTTTCTCTCTCTCATATGCAAGTCGATTTTTCCTTTCAGTGGAATCTGTACTTCCACATTTTCATTTTCCTTGGAATGCTTTTTCCCTTTCCTTAAACAGATATATATGCCCATCCCTGTTACAAGTGTGATCGAACCCAAGCTTATTACAGACAGAGCTACTAAGGTGGGCATACAGGACACAGATTCTACCTTCCTGTGAGTTGGCTCTATCGAAATTTGTGGTTCTTTCTCCTCTATATTAATTTCCGGTTCCTTTCTTAAAAGGCTTTCAATGTAACTCTCGTTACTGACAGTGTCATTGACAAAGAGATTCACCATGACCGTGGAATGGAGGGGCTCGGGGTAACCATGATCACTCACTTTCACCAGTAAGCGATGGAGACCATAATCAGTCTGCAGCAATGCCTCTTCCAAAGTAATGTTGCCAGTTTTAGGATCAATCCTAAAAGACTCAGGCCTAGGACCTCTTCTGCCTATGATGCTGTAAGCTATGACAGCATTCATGCCTGTGTCTTTATCAACAGCATAGACCTCTGTAACCGGGGAGCCAGGCAGAGTAGAAGGCAGTACCAATAGATAAGACATGTTAGACTGAGGAAATAAAACAAGGGGAGGGTTGTCATTGATGTCTAGAAGGAGAATTGTGATTTTTGTGGTAGAGGAGAGGGCAGGCTCACCCCCATCAACAGCTTCAACCCACAAAGTATAGGAGCTTTGCTGCTCTCTGTCCAACGAAACTTTAGCTCTTAGCATGCCCTTTCCTGTATCTATGACAAAAATATCACTCTGGTTCAACACTGAGAGGGCGACCCATCCATTTCTCCCAGCGTCAGCATCTGTTACACTAATTACTCCGATTTCACCATATCCAGGAAAGTTTTCTGGGACAAAAAAACTGAAGTCTTTGTTGATAAATCTAGGGCTGTTGTCATTTTTATCCAACACTGTGAGAGCCACAGTGGCTACCGATTCTCTGGGTGGCTTCCCACAGTCCACAGCTCTGACTGTGTACCTGTACTTTTCTTTCTCTTCTCGGTCCAGCTGAGTTGAAACCGTCAGAATTCCTGTGACACTGTCTAAGGAAAAATATGATGGGGCATCAGGTCCCAGAAAATACAAAACTTGGCCTCTCTCTCCACTGTCAGCATCTGTGGCATACAGCTTCGTCAAAAAGGCATTGGGTGCGTTGTTTTCTTCAATGGTGAGTTCTATCAAGGGCTGAGGGAAGACGGGAGCGTTGTCATTGTCATCTAAGAGTTGCACTCTAATGACTCTTTTGACATGAAATCCCTCAGAGTTCCAGGCCACCACAGCTATTTCATAGAACTGCTGTAGTTCATAGTCCATAGGCTTTGTAGTCTCCAGCAAATATTCATTATTGTAGGGTTTGTAGGGTGATAACCTAAAGGGCCCTTCACCATCCAGGTAGCAGTTTACCTTGTATTTGCCTTCTGGATCTCTTATGGTGAAAAACGCAATTGGAGTGCCAACAGGTTCCAGTTCTTTCAGATAAACAACACCATCTATCTCGTTTGCTATATACCGAGGGACAATTTCAGGTGGTGTGGAAATGACTTTGATTATGTACACCAGAGCAGTGATCACGGCAGGGATGCAACCCGGTCCATTAGCAAGGATGGTGAGTCTGTGCATTTGTAGAACACTTCCCCCAATCTTACTGAAAAGTTTTATGACTCCAGTGTTTTCATCTAGATGAAATAAATCCTTGGATGCTTGAGGAACTTTCTGGCTGTAAGAATAGGTGATTTGAGCATTGGTCCCCAAGTCTCTGTCCACAGCCTGTACAGCTGCAACTGGAGTGCCTACAGTAGCGTTTCCATACACAGTGACATTGATTTGTGAGTCTACAAAGATAGGGCAATTGTCATTAATGTCACTTATGCCAATGGTGAGGGTGGCACTGCCTGACAGTGGTGGAGACCCACCATCCTCAGCTATGATGATGCTCACGTACTGGTCCTGAGTTTCCCTGTCCAAGGCACCCATGACAATTAGGTAGGGGGTGCGCTCCCCGTTCTCATTCTCCTCCACGTCCAAGGTGAACATACCGTGGTAGTCCAGTAAGCGATAGGTCTGTACCCCATTAGTGCCTATATCTGGGTCCACAGCAGGATGCTCTATGGCCAGCCGGGTGTTTACAGGTGCGTTTTCTGGGACCCAAACCAAAATCTGGGAAACAGGGAACTGCGGGGCATTGTCGTTAATGTCTCTGATGGCGATTTTCACTTTCACAAACCTGAAGTATTCCTGAGGCAGGACCAGCACATCCAGGAGCAAAAGGCAGGAGTCCGAGGAAGGAGCGGAGACGGAAATGCTGCCGCCCCAGGCAGCCCCTCCACCCCCTTCAAGACACAGGGCCTCTCTGTCGATCTCCTGGGAAGAAGTGTGCAGCTCCCCGGAGCGGTTGTCCAGGGTCACGTACTGGCCACTCAGTCCCCGGGAGGCCAGGCTGAAGGAGAGTGGGGGGTTCCACTCAGCGCCGGTGTGCTCCGGCGGCCGCGACTGCTGGTCCAGTCGGGGCACCAGCCGCAGGTCCTCCGCCAGGCTTCCGATAAGCACTCCGGCCGGCAGCCCCTCGTTCAGGCTGTACAGAAGCTCCGTGGCCCGGCTGTAACTCGCGAGGCAGCTGAAGGGTCCCACGAAGAGGAAAAACAGAAACAGATGCTGGAGCGGGGGAGGGGAGAAGGCTCATTACACACTCGCCGTAATAGAGAGATCAGAGTTAGCAGTTAGTGTCCCCGGGAGCCATGCTACCCCATCCTCATTCCCAGAAGCAAAACCTCTAGTCGGAACCGGGTGCAGAAGAAGTCTGCTGCAAAGGAGAGACGGCTGGGGCAGCACTGTCCTCAAAACTTCATTTTCCTGTCCACTTTCTATTCCTCCCGCCATTCCACCCCCACCCCCACGCCGCGAGGGTGGGGGTCCCCATCACCACCCTCATCCAGCTGACATTCAGAATCCCAAACCGCAAAGCATCCCTGGAAACACAAGCCGGAGCGGAGAGGACTCCAACTCAAAGGCTGCGCCTCGAGACCTGGAAACCTCCGGGGTCGGTTATGAGGAGGGAGGGGGCTGGCAGGAGTGGGAATTGAGAGGTAGGCTAGTTATTTCTCATTGTAGTGATTCTGCCATTAGGGTCCCGGAACGAACGCGCAGTGTGTTACATCCCTTACTACGAAAACAATAACAGCACCAACAATAGCAATATTAATAATATGTAACACGTACTAATACCCTCCCTCTCCTCCTCCTAAAAAAATCCTCTTTAGGTCGGAAAGAGTGATCTGCATTTTTTAGCAGGCATCTAAAATAAAATAGACCAGATCTGGATCTCTTCCTTTACCAAGCCCTCGCTAATCCCTTCCTTCCCCTTAGGGGGAACAGAAGTGAAGAAGGAAAATGGTTATGCAAAAACAACTTAATCGCAGTCGACAGTCACAGCCAGATGCTGGCCAGGAGAAACAATTCCGGAACCCCCAAATCTAAAGCGTACGGAGGGCATCCCAGCGCCCTCTCACCTCAGCCGACTACATTTCTAGCTTCAGAAACTTCGTCTCCTGACCCAGGGACTTGCCTGGTTCTTGTTAAAATGAAGACACATTATCCCGAACTCCCTATCCCTACCTGCATCCTTCCTGCGAAGTTTAGATTAAGGCAAAAGGTTTGAAAAACCATCCAGGAGTGGGAACTGGTTCGCAATACCGCAACTTGTCGAGGTTGCGGGTCCAACCCTTACCTGCAGGTTCCTGTGGCTGGTGCTGCGCCTGGGACCGTGTAGACGCCCCATATCCAGGCGCTGGTGCCAGGTCGCAGGGCGCCAGCTCACTGCCAGGGCCAGGGAGCTGCACGCATTCCCTCCGCCTTGCATTCCCAGGGCGGCTGCAGTCAGAGCGCTCCTGAAGGGAGGGCGGCAGAAGACACTCCCTCTCGGTTCATGCAAATCGCTGGGGGAACTCCAGCCAATAGTCACTGGCTTGTCAATTAAGGACGGGAACTAAAGAGGGGCGGAAAGGCCAGGGGCAGAAGTGCGCGGTCATGGCTTCCTGCCGCGGTGCAGGTACCAGCAGACCCCGCCAGACCACCAGGAATGCGGGACTTGCCGCTGAAGATTGCGGCGAGGCGCCCCTAGGTCCCGCACAGAAGCGCGTGTCTACCCAGCTTCCCTCCTTGCCTCACCAGTCAGATCCCAAGTCCACAGGTTGCTAGCAAGAGAGGGAGAATTAAAATAAATGAATAAGCTTGCATTTGTATCTGGATGTAACAGAGGGAGGAAGTGGGCGCCACAGAGCCATCACAGAGTCGGTCCCCAAACGTCTGCTTTGCCACCAGATCCTCCCACAGACTCGGAGCCAGCAGTGTTGGCACAGAGAAAGAAAATGCACTTTTCTCAGTGAAGGGAAAGGAATATCTACTTCTCTGTAGGGCGGGTGTGAACCGGGAAAGTAAATACATGAATTCAGGGAAGGTTTTGACGTACCCCTGTTTTGAATCTTTGCTGTTGGTGGCAGAGCTTCTGCTAGTTTTCTAGTTGTAGGAACAAGTGTCTCTGGGTGACTGCCTTGGGGTCTTATTTTAGAGGCAGTGATGGCTTCTGGCCCAGGTAAAAGGCCAAGGGGAAAGTGGAAACAATTGTGCTGTAACACGAGTGCTACTGCCTGAAAGCAACTTGTAATATATTTCTCTAAGGGATGAAGCACTCACTGATGCCTAGGTAAAAATTTGGGTACTTTTCAAATAAATGGTATCCTCTCTTCCTCTCTCTCCAACCCCACCACGCTCCCCAATTGCCTACTGGAAGGTGGTCCTTCAGGAAGGAATCCGGGAGTGTGATGTGGAATGCATGGCTATGTCCTCTGGCTCCCACACTAAATAGCTATGTGACCTGGAGACACCTCACACCTGGGCTTCTATTTCTTCATTTATAAAATCAGAGGTGGTGGAAAACTCCAGTGCATTGGGTAGGTGAAACATTTTTTTATCTGCAGGGTGCCATACAAGCAAGGGAAAAGACCATTTAATCTTTCCCTGGGTAGACACTTACCATCATCACCAGGTTTCCTAATATCCCCTGTACTGTCCTAAAGAGAAAACCTCCCTCCCGGAATGACTGACCCTAGCATAGGAAAAGGTTTTCCTCTTGGATCAGAGAAATATCTGACTTGGCTGTGCTTTATATAGGAACCACTTTAAATTTCTTCTTCTACCATATGCTAATTACAATATAAGTTAGTTGGCTGAGCTAATTGTTTTGCTTCTTACCTTACCTATTTTCTCCTCATTTCCTCTAATCCCAGAGACAGAGTCCTAAATATTGACAACACATTACTTCAGAACACCTGGTGTATAACAGCTTGTTATTGTGCAAATAGAGCTATGCAAGGAGTCCACAAACTAAACTCTGTGTAATACAAATCTGGTATATAATATGGACCTGACTTACAAATTCAGTTCCTTCAAACTCCCTAAAGGGAACTTGGAGTGCTGATGAAGTGATAAACCCACCTACACCTGCAACACACACATCTTGGTATAAGGCCACGATCCAGCCAGTAAGTAAACCACAGTCCGAGAAGTATAATTAGCCTCTCTTTCCCTCTTCAGCTGCCAGTTCTGCCCTTCAGCTGAACTTTTACTACACTTGGTAAATATTTACACTGAGGTCTGTAGTTGAAACATATCCGACTCTAAATATCAGTACCAAGCTGCTTCGGAGATGTATTTGTGCCCTTATGCAATACCCACAGCTTCCAGAAGTTGCGGGTGCATGGCCAGAATTAGGCAATCCATCAGTGGCCAGAGGACCTGCAATCTGGAATAATTCTACACCTACACAGATACTAACTGCAGTAGGCTGTTTATCCCCTCACAGATCATGCTTTCTCCAACAAGTTAAGATCTTTCAGGGTTTTCCCCCCAATTTTCTTTGGTGAAACATTGGAAGATCCTTTCTTAGATTGTTTGTTTGTTTGTTTGTTTGTTTGTTTATAAGGATGTTACACAGGAACTGTCATGTCAGTCTAATTGACCTGGCATTGTTTCTTTGTAATTATTTTCTCAACTGTCTTTAACTTCCCCTGGACCCTTAAACTCTCCCCACTTTGCAGTGGATGCTTTCAGTACAGACATCTTTTTAAAGCGTCCTCTCCACCACGAAGAATTTTGTATTTCTGACCATGTCATCCATCCGTTTTCCATGGAAAGGGGTACTACTGTTCCTCCCCTTTGTTAAGTTGAAAAAAATTAAATCTCCCATTCAGCCATATTTTTCTAGAGTGTTTCTAAAAAGCCTAGCATATGAACTATAGCAAAAGCTATATAATCAGTTGAAATGGGAACTGAACAGTCTGAAAATGTCCAGGATGACATTAATAACCAAATATCCTTTAAGTTAATACAGTGATTGCAAAGTGCCTGCATGAAAGATTATCATCATCAAGACTGGGAGATCTTGGCACAATGTTGGGTACATGTTACATTCTGGTTACCTGAAATACTTGTTATTATCTTTCCTGTCTAAAGATCTAAGCAGAGGTTTTATGCAACTTTACTCTGTAATTGGGCTTAAGATAATTTAATATAAAAGACCAAATAGGCTTCTTTCTTTCCATGTGCCCTTTTTCTGGGCATTGTGAAAGCCTTCCCAAACTCCTATTTCTTATAATGCCAGCCCTGTGACCTACCATCTGGTGTCACATATTTCTGTCTAAGGATGACTTAGAGAGCTTCTATGCAATTAGTCCCTTGAAAATAATACTTTTGAACTTCTCATATGTCTCAATGGCTCTGGGCCTGCTTCCCAGGTGTTTCGTAAAAAATGCTCTAGAAGAATAGATTATATGCCTCTTAAGTTTATTTTTTCTATACCCAAGGAAAACAATATGATACAATAGATGGTATTTTCAGCTGAGCCAAAGGAGTTGGATTCTGTTCTTTGGAATGTTGTTAATTTCCTATGTTAACCTAGACACGTCATCACACCTCTCTGTTTAGATTTGGTACAAAAACAACTCTCCTCACCTGCACATAGATTCAGGAAATGCGCACCTAATATCTGGCATTCACAGACACTGCATGGTGATACAGGTTAACTTGATCATCATTTACTGCATTTTATCACTAAAGGATGCTATTTTTCGTTTACTGCAAGCCTTCTGTCCTTGTGGTTTTATCTCTTTATAAAGATGTGAGCACGCGTATAGGGATCTATCAAGATACCAAATTCAAATGTTGTACATTTAGAGAATGTACTCGTACAGGGTTGTCCAACCCATGGGCCACAGGCCACATGCAGATTATGTGAGGACTTTTTGCTTATTTGTGATAGGTTTCATGAAAATTTTGCACTGACTTTTTTGTTTGCTCATTAGCTTTCGATAGTGTTTGTGTCTTTAAAGTGTGTCCCAAGACAACTCTTCTTCTCCCAGCACAGCAGAGAGAAGCTGAAAGGTTGGACAGCCCTGCAAACTTTTTTCAATTTTTGAAGTATTATATTTTACAGGGAGCTTTTACTTATGTTTTTCAATTAATTCTGTTTATTCCATTTAAATTAGTTTAATAACAGTGTGGTGTCCACAAAGTTTCATGTAATTAATATATACACAGATACTTAAACCTATTTTGAATCATAATTATATACATGTTCTGGTTAATTTAACATTGCAAATAAATACACATTTAAAATGTTACCTTATGTTAAGACCATTTTTTGTCTTGTTAATAGAATACATAAATTTAGAAGTCTCTTATGATGATTTAAAATACAGGCGTGTGTTTACATATAATGTATCTATTATATATAATGTGTGTAAATAGAGTTAAATATACCACATATAATATAAATGTAATATACAATTAAATACTAGGTTTATATTCCCTTTCTGATCCAATAATCAAGGTAAGGGGATTTTGTAAACCAATACACTTTTTGAGAAATGACAAATTGATTATTTATTGAGTGTCAATTATTTTCAGTATGTGCTACTGGGTGTTCTACATGTGTTTTTTACTTAATACTCGTAGCAGGTGTTTATAATAAAGTTATTACTATACTAATTTTATAGGTACACATAAATATAGTTTATATTATAGTTATAGGTTTATAATATAGTTATTACTATACTAATTTTACAGGTACACATTACATGCTTGTCAGTGTCTACAGCAACTGGAATGTGAGATGTGGCCTCCAATGTACATGATCTTTCTACTCTGGTAGTTGTCATCTGAATGGAAGAACCTAGGACTTACATACAGTTAAAGGTACTTCAGTTTATCACTTATGAGAAAAACCATTGGTGGTGGAGATTTGTTTATGATGCCTTTTTTAAGAAAAAGCTTTTTTAGCCCATTACAATTTCCTACACAGATACATGTACGTAGATACAACTTTCTCAGGTATTTGGCTAGTTTGGATATTCTCCCAACCTGTACAAACTATGTTATGTGTATATGTTTGTGTGTACGATTAAAAGTATTGCACAGCCCTAAGTAATCTTAGGGATCAACTAGCTAGCCTTCATTCTACATATTAGTTTACATTAAGGAAAATGGCTCACAGCTGATCCAAGTTCTCAGAATGCCCTTATTTCTTAGAATAGTACTAGATTTTGGCCTCAGGATTGTCTCTGATATGTGTGTTAGAAAATAACATAGGCTCAGCACAATTTGATGAAAACATTTCAAATTGTATATAAAACCAGCACATAGTACACCATGATGGCATTCATGTACACAGCTATGATTTAATTAAAAAAAAGATAATAACATAGAAAAACAGCGGTTTTTTTTGCCTTTAAAAACCTTGATCTTAAGCGTTATGTTAAGCACTGATTATTTTGTATTATTTTATCAATTTTTCCAGTTTGCTACTATGTCTAAGAAACTACTAATTGGAGTAAATTATTTTTTAAATATATCAGACAAACTTAAAAAAAAATACTACTCCATTTCCCTACACATTCCAAAAGCAACTGAAAGACTAACAGAGAACCAGTATACTGGTTATTTTGCTAAAAAAGCTGGACAGTTAATTGAATAAATAGATGTATGCTCATACTACTTACATCAAGAAGGAGCACAGAAGCTAATTTCCTATAATGCAAACTTATATTTTAAACACTTACTGCTTGTCCTCTGCAACTCATCATGGGTTTTGTAAGTATCGGTCACTCCTAATAAGGACTTTTAAAAAATGTTTTATACAACTTTGTGTAGATTTAGCATTTCTCCTCTGACGCTATACATTCTAAGAGGAAGGGATATAATTGAACTGAATGATCCTTTTCTTTTCAGAACTCAATTATAATCACTTTAACAGGGATAAGTATAACTGGGCGAAGTCATTAGAACATCCCAGGCATAATTTTAGCAAACATTTTCAACTTTTTCTCGCTTATCCTCAAAATAAATTTTAAAAGTCACTTTGGACTCATTTGAATTTCTCATTCTCCTTTCTCACTTCTGGTAGAGGTGATAATGAGCAGTGAAATCATCAAAAGAAAGGTGGTGGGATTGTGGAGGAGAAGAAGTGAAGGGCATAAAAAATCCACAAAGTGGATCAGCAGTTGCTGAATAAAGCACAGCTAACTAAATGCAGTTTATTGATGATGCATTTGCCTTCCTTCCTGGAGTTAGTCCCTGGGAGACTTGAAAGAAGGGAAAAATACAGGCTGTGCAGAGAAAAAAGAATTTGTAAACCCTATAAATTAGCATAGAAATTAGGTCAGGGCCAAAACAAATCCACTGAAGGAGAGAAAAAATATTTTAAATGCTGTTTTAGAGCTTTGATTCTGTATTTTTTTTCCAGATAACTATTTTTCACTCTCACAAACTGAAGTATTACATATGGGAAGGTTTAATGAAAATTTATGCTCAGGTAATGTTTTTATACAGATCAACAGATCTTTCTTCTGGCTTTATAAAAATCTCATTTTATCTGACTCTAAGAATCTAAGGTGGGATTGTTAAAAACCGCATGACTGTTCAGATCTCAGCATGTGTGATGTAGAAAAGCACTAAAGGATCCTGTAGGGTCAATGAACGGCTCTGTCCATGAGAAAAGAAGCCAGCATTTTCATGGTGGCGTAGTTGTGGTCACTAGCTGCTACTTTCCTGATATCTTTTTAGCAAGAAAATAGAGGTTATTGACCTCAATGTCATTGATTGTGATAGCTACCAATTATTAAGCACATAATTTTGGCAAGTGCATGGTGGACATCATCTACAGTCTTTACAGGGTCTCTGCCAGTTAATGATGATCCCATTTTACAGGTGAATAGTGGGAAGCTTTCAAAAATTAAGTAGGTTGCTTAAGGTCACACAGCCAGGAAGTTGTTAAGTTATGATTAAACAAGGACAATTTGAGTTTGTTTGATATAATGTTGGCGAGTTTTTTTTTATATTGCAAATATTTTAATATTCACAGAAGTAAGCACACACTCGTATATTGAATAGTGAATCTGTGAACATGATAAAAAATGCACAGAACCTGATACTTAGAGGAACATTTCAAAAGTACCCAAGATATAGAATAATTTAAAAATGATGGACTTCAATAAAAATGCGTATGTGATCTGTTTGAAACAAATTATTTGCATTATAATAAAAGACTATGAGTTGTATAGCAGAATTTTTATTAATGGCTTAGAATTATAAGACAATAAAACATTTAATTAGCAAAAATGATGAGCTTCTTAATAATGAAATCATAAATATTCTAAAGGCTCACCATTTCTTAATTGCAGATAATATATTTCAATCTGGTCAAACTGATCTCAACTTTATTAGAATATAATAATGATAGTTTTTGTGGATTGTTTTTCCTTATGAACACATTCTTCATTGACCTTGTTTAAATGAAATGTCACTAGTAATAATTGACTTTTAATAAAAAAAATTGTATTACTAACTCCATTTTAAAGATTCATATGTACTTTTAGGATTTAATATGTCAAACAAATGTAGATAAGGTGAACATTGATAGACTAATTTTTGTCATTATCCAGAATTTAGGCATTGTGCAATTCACAGTCACATGGACAAAGCAATGACCAAAAAAAAACAGATTGAGAGATTTATGTGGGAAGCAATGTTTTTATATAGTATTTTTTTCTTAAATAAAAAGAATTAAAACTTATTTGAATGTGCCATGAGGATTAAATTCTCTATAGGAGCAATTTTCCTTTTTCTAAATGTGAATAGACACAATATGCTTTCTTTAAAAAAAAAATTAAAGCGCAATTACTGCTGCTTTTGTATTCTAATACCTCTTTTAAAAAATCTGAATCTATTAGAGTTTGCCAGAGCTTGTTAAACTATTCAGAAACTATCGTAAAAGGCATTTTACACAGAACATACATGCCAGTCATAAAGCTGTGAAACCTCAGGTATCCTTGCTAGCTGTGAGCGTGAATATTTTAGCATTTCTGTGGGATTTTTGGATCAAGACTGATTCAAGGTGCCATCTCTGCATAGCCATATAATATTAAAATAAATACTCTCTTGGACGAGACATGGATGATCCTTTGCATCTACATCCTTGCCAAAGGCTTTCAGAGATGTTACGCAAGAGCCTGCAGAGGACTTCCTTAACACCACAGTCAAAGCAGCAATGACCTTTTTTTAGCAAAAAAGATAGGTTTTCACTTACCACTTCCCATTTATCACAAAATATTCAAAATCTTGAGTCACCTTTGTATTTTCCCTCCCATAGATTTTGACAACAAAATGGCATATTCTTCAGAAGTTATCAGACCCTGCAGAGTGGTAGGGACACACAGAAGTTGCCAGATTCTTGCTGTCATCTTCCTTACCAGTCCTCTACACAGCCATAACCCGCTTTCCCTGACTTCAGTGACAGTACGTTTAATTGTAGCTTGTACTTTATATCTTTACCATATTTTTGTCTTTGTCAAGTTTTCCTGTTCCCCTTTCGCCCTTTCACTGTAAGTTCCTGCCGAGGTCCCTTCTGTTTTTGTCCATAATCACTCCCTAGGGGAGCCCTTTCATTTTAATTCCACTCAGCCACTGCTATACTTAGGGTTACAAATTCTACTTGCTATGTCCTCAAATTCTATGCATCCCTAAATTTTCTTGTGAGTAGGAGACATCATTTAGAGTTGGAAAGGCCTTTTTCCCCAAGTGACACATAAAAATACCCCCTCACCACGAAGGATATTTATTCCTTCTTGAACTAAATGGCCTATTCCCAGCCAAACAATCTACACACATGAATGATTCTAGCATAATATAAACTCCCATATTTACAAACACATTAGCTACTTAAAGGTAGTTCATGAATATATTTATTTGTACTGCCAAACTCTTACGAAACGAACAACTACTGTTGCCATCTGTTGGTGGAAGGCAGAACTGAGGGACATGGCTTCGTTCCTGTCATATTAAAATGTAGAGGACCGACTGTTCTTGGAACATAGCAGATGTAAAAGTCTGAAGAAAGCACACAGTGGCACAGAGCACTGTTGCCTGAAAAAATTCAGCTGCCTGCCTCACAGGAGGCCTCCGAGAGTGGCATCAGAGTAGCGGGGAGACAGTAACAGCCACTAGTTTATGAACATTCAGGGGACTAAGGTACCCATGTGCATGTTTACATGTGTGAGTGTTATATGTAAATTCTCACAGTAGTACCAAGAGAGAGGCCTAGCTGTTCCCAGTTTAAAAATAGAGAAATTATAGCTTAAAGCACTCATTATGTACCTTATCCAAGATCACACAGCCATAATTTAAATCCTGTCAAGCATTCTCTTAATTCAGGCACCTGAATTAAGTACTTGGAGTGTATTAGACTATACAGTTCCACGGGCTGAAAAATCTAATTTGGGTAAGAAAAGGAGAGAGAGAGAGTATTTTAAAATCTGAGGCCTTGACTCATATTGCCCAAGTCTCATGATATGCCCCCATGTTCCTAGGACAGTTTGTTTTTAACCTGTTTTCCCCATGACATTAACAGTGATCTCTTTCGCTGCTAAAATAATGTGGTTAAGAGAATGAAATATATGGGCAACTTAATTTATCCATATTTGCAAGATTCTTACCAAAAAGTCAATGTGAATGAAAATGTAACTGTTAAAAGACTTCCATATTCATGTGACATGGTCACTGCATTATTTTTTTTTTTCAGAAGATTGATCCAAATGGGAAGCAAAAGAAGAACCAGGAGAATCCAATTATAAAATGAATGAAATGATTATTCACAGCAAGCTGAGACTGGAATGATCCAGCCAATGGAAATGGAATACTCGCAGCCATCTGGCTTGGGTCCCCTCAGCGGCGCAGCTCCGGGCTGCCACCGGCATTTCTTCTGGGATGCCTCATTTTTGTACAAAGGCTGGTGGGTCTCTGCTAAGGACACATGATTTCTTTAGAAACACAGACCCTATCTCAGGGTGTAGAAAGCCTGAGGTCTGAGAACCATCTTTTCATTGGCGAAATTTCCTGCTTCTAATCTGATTGTGTATCAAACCCGGACAGAGAACAATTTTCCTATTTTCAAGGTATGAGAGGGCATTAAACTGTCACCTGCAAATATGGATGAGAGGACAGTGTGGTGTTTGTGAGCCCAGGCTTTGTGATCATCCAGACATGGCTTCTATCACTCATTTTTCAAGTGACTAGCAGTGTTTAAGTATTAGAAGTTTCAGGGCTCAATTTTTTCATTTAGTGATTGAGAGTTTTCAGCCATTGCCATTTGCCAGGCACTATCCTGAGAACATTACATGTATTAAGTCATTTAATTTTCAAAGCAATCATATGAGCTGGGTACTATTTTATCATCATCATCATCATCATTATTATTATCATTATTAGAGACAGAGCCTCAAGCTGTCACCCTAGGTAGAGTACCATATTGTCACAGCTCACAGCAACTTCCAAATTCTGGGCTCAAGCAATTCTCTTACCTCAGCTTCCCAAGTAGCCGGGACCACAGGCATCTGCCACAATGCCCAGCCATTTTTCTTTTTGATTGTAGTTGTCATTTTGTGGCAGGCCTGGGCTGGATTCAAACCTGCCAGCTCTTGTGTATGTAGCGCCCTAGCTGCTTGAGCTACAGGTGCCAAGCTTATTTTATCATTATTTTAATATAAGGCATAAAGAAGCTATGCCACTTGCCCAGGCTCCACAGTCAATAATGGAAGAGGTGAGAGAGTATATTAAACAGCTTACCTCCACTGGAACCTCACTTATCCATTCCACTGGACTTTGTCCTGTAGAACAGAATTAGGATTAGGAGTATTTACTTAGCTCTTGGAATAGTGGTACATACATAAACAAATGCACTTAAACTGCTTACCACAGTTCTTGGCACACAATAAAGTTCAACAAATGCTAACTGTAATAAAAATACTACCTTCCTCCCCTTACTTTTCCTTCCCATTCTTTGTTGTTCATGTTCATTCAAATTCGAAGGCCATGGTTCTTTTTACTTCCAGTACACTATGTAATTATTGCTATTTCTGTCCATTTGACAGTGCATTTTTCCTCAATTAAAAATTCCTATATTGTCTAGACAATAAATTTTTGCCTATAGCTTTCCCATAACATGATTTTCCTTCACATTCTAGTGTATGTGACTTTATTCATTCCAATTTTTTGGTGTCTCCATCCACATCAAGTTTGATTTCTATGGGTCTTTATTGAGCTTAATGATTGTTCCAAGCATTTTGTTTATGCTTTAGAATGAGTTGTGAACATTTTTCAATTTTTTTTTTTTTTTTTTAGAGACAGAGTCTCACTCTGTTGCCCACAGTAGAGTGCTGTGACATCACAGCTCACAGCAACCTCCTTGGTGTCACAGCTTACAGCAACCTCCAGCTCTTGGGTTCAGGTGATTCTTTTGTCTCAGCCTCCTGAGTAGCTGGGATTACAGGCACCCGCCACAACGCCTGGCTAGTTTTTGTTGCAGTTTGGCCGGGGCCGGGTTTATATGCTTCTAATCGTTTTGGATAGAATAGAATTTACCCATATAGGTTTTTGATATGAATGTAAACATTCTACTCATTTCAGCAGTTTATATAATTGTTGTCTTTTAACATCTTTATAAATATTTATGATTACTTAGAGCAAATTACTGAATAATGAATATGTGTTTCAACTGGAGTGTAAAATTTTAAGATTTCCTGGTATGTTTTTAAAAAATATGTGCCTCCAAAAATTTTAAGTAATTTACCATAGCACTGGTAATATATGAACATACACATTTCTCTACAATGAGTTCACTACTGGACAATATATATTTTTATTTATTTTTAATATTACAGAACCACATAACATTTATTATTATTGGTTTATGGAAATATCAATAATGAAAATGGAAAATCGCTTCTATTTTTTTGGAGGGGAATTAATTTATTTTACTGCATTATAAATAAAGCTATAAATATACTATACAATATGGGTGCCAGGTTTACATTCAAATGTTTGATAAATTTCTTATGTGTTTGCTCTATCTTAACTTGCATTTCCCCAAATAAATAATAAATAATGGTAATGGCAAACATCAACCAGGCAGGTAGTCAAAGTTCAATTAATAATTTTTAAATAGCTGAAAACAGTAATATCTTAGATTTTAGTTATTTACACACTTAAAAAACCTTTAAGTTTTTCTATCAGTATAGATGGTACATTTCTAGATATAGGAGATTTTACTTGTGAATATAGTATCTGCTATACAACTATTAAATTATTTTTCATGGCTATAACAATGTATATTAACATACATGTTCTTTGACTGTAATAAATTATATAGTTCACTAATGTGAACATAACCAACTTAATAGTTTTATCAGAGTTAAAATGAAATGTGGTTAACTTGGTTTATTACAGATTTGATATTGTTTTCCTCTAAAGTAAATGTGTTGGAAACATCACATATTCTCGTTTTTATTTCTGCTATATAGACTTCCTACTATGGAGAGACTGCTAGCCTATGAGCTCTGCTAAATCTTTTTTTTTTTTTTCTTCTGTTGGTCAAATTCTTCCCTGGAGTTTAGCAAAATGACAATAACATAAAAATTCTTTGCTCCTCCAGGGAAAACGTTTCTTTCCTTTTATTTTGCCTTGAAAACTATTCTTTTCATATTTGTCTGTAGCTTAAAATGAGAGAGTGAGCTGTAAGGGAACATCTGAATGGAAATGAAGACCTTAATGTTGCTTTCCCCAGAGAGTCAATGCCTTTGGGTTACCAGTGATTTTCTCTTTTATTCTTCCTGTAGTCTATGGGATATTTTTATTATCTGCACAGTACAGAAAATAATGCCTTTTCCTGATGCCATTCAGATTAAGGAAAAAGTATGTCTCTAAAGAGCTTAAAATTTCTAAAGCAAAAAAGAAAGTTCTTATTTCACTCCTAGGCTTGGTGATGAATTCAAGTGGTCTTCAATTTGAAAGCTATAATCATCATTATGGAAGAATTCTGGGGTAATCTTTTGTACTTCAATACATACAGTTCTTCACTGTTCTCTCTCTACCCACCCCCATTCCTTCCTGTTACTTAGCTTGTATTTCCTTCTGTATAGTAGAAATGATAATTGATTCTAAAAATCAAAGATATTATCAGTAATTTAATAATTGGGATATTTCTGGCAATATGTATATATTTGATATGACAAAGATATTCTATTATACTTATTTTATGTTATGGCAGAATTTGAGAATCTGGCTTTTAAGGTGATAGACATTGTTGAAAATATGAACACAGATCTGGTTATGTCTGGTCTTAATTGATGGAATGCTCTAGGATTAAAATCTATTACATTAGAAGATACATAAACAACTATTATTAATAGGCATTTCACAGCTGTATTAATCAATAAAAACCTTATGACAACCATGAAAATAACTCGGTATGGTTATTATCCTAGTTACAGATGAGAAAACTGGGACATTTAGCTGTATTAGGCAAGGTTATGCTGCAATAATAAGTTAATTCCAAACTCTTTGCAGCTTAACACAAACAAAGTTTATTTCTTAATGATATTATATGGCTGTTCTCCGTATACTGTCACTTAAGGATCAGGCTGATGGAGCTTCTGTTTACGTCTCCTAAAATCACAACTGCTACCTTTCAGGGTCACTGTGGAAAGGAGGAAAGAACATGCAGAACTCACATAGCTATGCAATGCCTTGGCCCAACTGAACGCACATCTTTTATTCATGGCTTCTTGGACAGAACCCATCACTATCTGAAAGAGGTTAATAAATGTAGATTTTCCTTATACTCTGAAAAAAAAGAAGACAATCAGATTTGAACACTTACAATCATTTCCACAGAAAGTATAAGGAGCTTATCCAAAGCCCAACTGCTGGAAAATGGTGGAACTGAGATTTCAATTCAGAAAAATTGGCTCCAGAGCCCACATTCCTAAAAACTCTCACTATTATTATGATCTATGGTATCTTTTTATCACCTCCATTTCTTATCCCAACTATAACTTATGGTTTTATTTTAAAATAATGTATTTCAATTATCTACTACATTTAAAACCAATAAAGAAATGGCCTCTTAAAATGTAGCTTTATTCTCATGTAATACACATCCATAAGTGACTGCAGTTGTTGAGAGTATTCTAAGTAAATATTATGTATTTGTGTACATACATATGTAACAGGCATATGTAGTACATTATACATATGTAACACATATGTATGCACAGACTCGTATATAATATTTACAACAAACATCAGTAACTGAGCCTGTTCAGTTGTCTGGGGGGGGGGTACCTGACGTTTTTAAAAACATGTCTTCACATTGTCTTTGGATTTTTAAATGTCACACTACATCTGTTAACTTATAAGAGTACAAGCCAAGAAAGATGGCAAATCAGTCAAAATATTTTACCTATATTCTGAGATGATAGAAATTTTGTTTTCACAGCCTGCGATGGAAACTTAGCATTTTAATAATTCTAAGCATGGACAATTCCTTCCACAGTGTCTTAATTAAAGAGCAGAGGGTTTTCAGGTTTTCTATATTATAATTTTATTCACTCTGCAAAAGCTCAATGCAGAACTTTGAGGTTTCTACTCATACCTTTAGTCTAGTGAGAGAAAGCAAAAGATGAAAACATACATTAGATTTCAGAATAGCTTCTTGTTATTGCCTGCTCAATAGCAAATATTATGAGGATCATAAAGTCTTGAAGAAGATTCTGAATTTCTTGTGGGAATGGATAGAAGTGCTCTCTGGTGTGTTGAACTCATTCCAAAGAGTGCTTGCTGAAAAGAAAAACATTTTATTGCCAAAGGAATATCAGGTATATATGGAGTTACAAATTTTTATGGTCCTGTTAGAAAAAGTAGATGTAGCAATGAAATAAAGAATTCAGGATATCGAAGGACCTGGGTTTTGTTGTTGTTGTTGTTGTTTGTTTGTTTTACTTAGAGATTGATATCTTTCTTTTAATTTTGATTAAATTTTAACTTATTTTTATCAGTTATTTTGTTACACTGTTAGCAAAATAATAAAACTAGTTACATATTTACCTTTAGATTTCATTGAATTACAGGTTCTTATAAATTTTCAATCGTGATATTATGCCCTCTTTATAATTAAATTTAGGAATGTCTACTACACATGGCATTGAATTTCACAGAATATGCAACAACATTGAAACAATGAAAAAATAAACTTAAAAAGGCATTTATTAATTTAATATTGTGACAAATTAAGCTGTGACATTAGAAGTCTTGATTTGCTTCTCATGTTCTTATTCCATAGGTTAAAATACCATTTGGTCATCTCGAAAATGATGATAATTTTATCTGGTGAAGTCTGCGTGATTAGGAAACACGGACAATTATAAACAATAGGTTTTTGTTGCTGACCTATATTATAATTACAATCTTGTACTTTTTTAGTCATTAAGCACTTTTTTGAGGTTTTGAGTTCTATCTTAAAATCGATTCCACCATCTTCCGATGGAGTGTTGCATCAGAGAAATTATTAGTAAAGTGTTGTTTGAGATCAACGCACTATAGTCAGGAGTCTTTCTACTTATAACAATCTCCCATTTTTATATCACAGTTGCTAAATGTGGACCTAAAATATTCACTTCATGTGAACTTTACTTCTATTGGCTCATGGATTTCTAATCTTCTTTCTCTGAGTCTACTATACACTGTTCTTAGGTTCTGTGGATGGTACAGGAGACTGAGCAAGCAGGAACAAGATACAGACTTCAATTCTCATTTTCTCATCATTTCTACCATCTTGATCAGATTATTTTATTTTCTAGATTTAATAATTTACAAAAGTATATTAAAATAGGCAATCTCTAAATTTCATTACCTATCTTACAAATTCTCAATCTCAGAGTTTATCTAACACCTTTTATGCTTAAATATTGGTTAATGAGAAGAATAGAGCAGTTTGTCTTATGAGACTTTCTTCTTAATTTCACTAGTTAAAAGACAATTGATTCGTAAATTCTCATAGCCTATAGAATTATTTAGTTGAATTAATACCACCATATTACACCAAAGTTATAGTCCCATAGAAACCCATATTGGCAGACGCAAGTGGAATGTACCAGCTTCTATTTTAATTAAAGCGCAATAAAAAATAAAACAAACTTTATTAGTAATCAGAAATATTAAGATTAAGAATTAAATGAGAGGGCATGTTTATACAGGCTAAAT
Source organism: Galago senegalensis (assembly GCA_963575145.1). Lineage (NCBI taxonomy): Eukaryota > Metazoa > Chordata > Mammalia > Primates > Galagidae > Galago > Galago senegalensis. The sequence continues at coordinate 63,858 of CAUYTI010054043.1, forward strand.
TGGGAAAAATTAGGAACTTTGGCAGCACTAAGTGTGACTTACATATTAGCAGGAATTCTCAGATACTGCTTCGCTGTAGGTGACAGAGCCATTGATTCACCTATTTTGGAAAACAATTTAGCAATTTTTAAAGATACATATGTAAAATAATTATATTTTTTAAAGAACAGAATTACAAGTATAGAATTCAGGCTAGAAGAAAAGAATTATCTTTTATCTCAGGGGAAAGTAGGGGTGGCAAAGGGAAGGAACAAGAAGAGATTTGAGGATAGTCGGTTTTGGTCTTATTCTTAGGGTGGGTGGTGAGTTAATCCAGAATTTATTTTTTTCTTACATACTGGTTTATTTTTTTTTTTTTGTATCAAACATTAAATACATTGGCATTAACAAGTAATTATAGAAAATTTACATTCTTATGAACTCAATCTCAACTTTTTCCTAAAATTTGTTTTGGAAATCGTATTATAAAAAGTCTTGTATAAGAGTAAGCTTTTTAAAAAAAAATTCAAAAATACATAACATTCAAAGTAGGTAACTGAGCCACCTTATGCAGGAAATATTTTAGATAATTTTACATAGACATTCAATGTTGATTTAATAGTAATTTTTATTTTAAAATTTGTTCTTTTTCTCAAAAGAACAGACAATTCTACAGTAACTTTATAGATATGTAACTTCACAAGTCATTCAGAAAATTTCAAGGTCAGGTTTTTAGACGGTTTCACAGTCCCCTTCCAGCTCTAATTCTATGGTCACTGTCTGCTGTGTAAGCTAATGTGCACAACTTTCACCGTTACACTCCATACACACCTTCACACACACAAACACACACACACACACACACACACACACCATCTCACACACTCATTCATAGATGCCTTCATTTCTCCTTATAATTATTTCTGGAAGATTAAGAGGTAATACAAATATTCTACACATGACTTTATTGCCTTTATAGAAACATCATAAACCAAATGTTTCAGAGACATTCTGGTTTGGGAAAGAGTTTTAAAGATACATTATGTTTGTTTAAAAATAATTGAAATCAATTCAGTTTATATGTCCTATCCCATTAGTCCTTTCCCCAGTTATTTCTAAGGAGGCAAGTCTTCAAATAATAATGATTTCCCTATTATGCTATTGGAAAATAAGTTCTATGATACAGTGCTAATATGATACAGCTGAAATGTTTAATACCCTAAGTCTTTCATATCATTTCTTATCACATTAACACAGTGACAGCCTTCCTCCCTGGGCCAGCTTAGCTTCCCCATTGCCTGCAACTATTTGGGATTCATGAATATTTAAAATTTGTGAAAATACGCTCTTGTTGACTCTGTGTTATGGCTCTAGAGCTGCAGTAGACTTTCCCCAAACCCCTTCTTTCAGAGGTTAGTTTCTCTGGAGGAAGATGCTGTCACCCACAGTGGAGCACGATACCTGGGAAAATGGGCTAGGGCTTTTGCCAGGTACTTCTCAGAACACAGGAACAGGATTCACCAATATTATTTTCATCCAGTTGACTACACAAGGTCAATGGGCTGCAGGCAGCACCTCCACCCTGTTGCTAGCAAAAGATGAGGTATATATATTCAGAGAGTTTTCTCTTCCTCATTGCCAAGCTTCCTGCTGACTTTTTTGCAGTTGAGTATGTAGCAATTTAACAGTTTGTTACTGATCTCCCTGAAGCTGACAGTTTTGCATAAGTACTTTGCATAGGCACTAGTTCATTCCACGTGTTTGTCTGTGTGATTCTGTATTATATCCAGGTTCCTTATCACTGAAATAAATTCTTTAAAAAAGCAGTAAGTGTTTCTGGTTTCTATTATGACTTCTAATGTGTAATATTTTTGTTTGTGAACCAGGCAGCTAACATACCTATTCAACACATATAGAATGGTGCTGACAGTCATCTAAAAGTGGAGACAAAATTTCTTACAAAAAATAAGAATCACAAATATTAATTTTGATTTATCTGTTTTGCTTTAAATATGATTTAGATAAAATTAGGGCTTTTGTATATTAGGGGGATTCAGCCTACCCATGGTCATTCAATCCATCTACATTTGTTTGGTGATGACAGGCTTTGAACATTGTCTTAAACACATTAAGCACAATAAAATCAAGAGATTTAAACTTTACTAATTTAGATAATTTATTTTAGATGTATATAAATAGTCACATATACTACATTTATTGGAAAAATTAAAACATTAATATTATTTTTATAGCCTTAATATTTAGCCAATCTAATTTAATTGTTAGGTAAGAATTACTTCAACTTTTAGTTTTAGTTATCATTTATTATGAGTCAATGATAATTAAATATTATGATATAATCTTAAAATATAAGATTATCATGAATTAACATGTTTTACCCATAAAACCAGCAATCAAATTGACTTAAACATTTATAATATATATTTATTATCTTACATAATAGCAGGAGTAGAGAAAAGGTAGGTGCTAGATATGGCATGATCAAAGCTCTGGTTTCATTACTCTTTGATTTTCTAATTTGTACCCTTCTGCTTACATCAGAATATTTATTTCCAGGCTGATGAGACACCAGTCATGTCAAAGCTAAAACTGCACTAGGCAACAGCTTATAGGAAGACTTAACGTAAAGCTATGGCAATAGGAAGGACCAGATGTGAGTCCAAACATAACTATGGTAAACCAGAAGGAAGGAGGATTTTTTCCTTTTCTTCTTTTTTTTTTTTTTTTGAGACAGAGTCTCACTCACTCACGCTAGGTAGAGTGCCATGGCATCATAGCTCACAGCAACTTCAAACTCTTGGGCTCAAGTATACCTCTTGTCTTAGCCTCCTGAGAAGCTGGGACTACAAGTGCTTACCATAATGTCACACTAGTTTTTCTATTTTTAGTTAGAGATCATGTGTTTGTCTTGCTCTGGCTGGTCTTAAACTCCTGAGCTCAAGCAATCCACCTGCCTGGGCATCCCAGAGTGCTAGGAATGTAGGCCTGAGCTGCTGCATCTGGCAAGGCAGGAGGATTTTTAAAAGCTAAGGTGAAATGTATCATTGGTCACCTGTATTTGCTAATTGTTTTTGCCTAGTGTAAAACTAAGTTATTTGTGTCTTCATGAAAAGAGGTAGTTTTACAATTTGGAGCAAGGGGCTGGTGGATGTTAGCTCCTCCTCTCTCATGGCTTCTGGGCTAGAGGGACAGGAACTCCCTTGATTGCATTTCAAAGAGATGGTTTATAGCCCCTTGAGATGGATAGTGTTGGCTGTACAACTGGCAAAAGCTTTATAAAAAGATTTATATCCAAAAGGTAGAAAAATACTTGTAATTGCAAGTTTTCTAAAGTAGATTTTCTAAGAAAAGAAAAGTTGAGGTCTAGAGTCAGAAAGGAGCTGTCCAAAGTTTGGTCAAGCTTAGAAGAATTTTAAGGCTGTCTTGGGTCAGTTATAATGTTGTTTCCAGTAGCAACTAAGGAAGGAGGTTTCTTTCTTTAAGTCTTGTGGGAGATAGAAAGAAAACCTATCTTCCTTGTAGTATAGTTTGAAGTTAGGTGATGTGATACCTCCAGATTTATTCCTTTTGCTTAACATTGCTTTGGTTAGCCAAGCTCTTTTCTGGTTCCAAGAGAAGCATAAGATTATTTTTTTCTAAATTTGTGAAATATGACATTGGTATTTTGATGGGGATTGCATTGAATCTATAAATAACTTTGGATAGTATGAACATTTTAACAATGTTGATTCTACCAATTCAGGAGCATGATATGTTTGTTTGTATCACCTGATATTTCTTTCTTTCTTTCTTTTTTTTTTTTTTTTTTTTTGCAGTTTTTTGCCAGGACTGGGTTTGAACCCACCACTTCTGGCATATGGGGCTGGTGCCCTACTCCTTCAAGCCATAGGCGCTGCCTTCTCTGATATTTCTTTCTTCAGTATTTCATGACTTTCTTTGTAAACATCTTTCACCTCCTTGGTTAAGTATATTTTTAGTTATTTCATTTTCTTTGTAGCTATGGCAAATGGCATTGCATCTTTGATTTGACTCTCAAAAAAAAAAAAGAAAGAAAGAAAGAAAATCTATTTTTCAACTACAGATTATACATTTTTCCAGAATCTATCTAGCAAACACATTTCACATGCTCCCCTCTCAACAGCAGTAAGATTAACAGGACAATTTAATATGATGATTGGCCTTTACCTGGTTACTGATGTAGAGAGAAGGGAACATGTTTACACTGCTGGTGGGATTTTAAACTACTACAACCATTATGGAAGGAAGTATGGAAAATTCTCAAAGAACTAAAAGTTGACATTCCATTTGATCTCACAATCCCATTACAAGGTATCTACCCAGAATAAAAAGCATTTTATCACAAAGACACTTGCACTGGAATGTTTATTGCAGATCAATTCATAACTGCCAAGTTGTGGAAGCAAACCAAATGCCCATTAACCCATGAATGGAGTAACAAATTATAGTATATGTATACAATGGAATAATATTCAACCATAGAAATGATGGGAGACTTTAAATCTTTTATGTTTACCTAGATGGAGCTGAAACACAGTCTTCTTAGTAAAGTAACTCAAAAATGAGGTGGAAAATATCCAGGGAACGCAATACTAATATGAAATCAATATATAAACTATTACATGCTCTAAGAACTATAAAACACAAAATATAGTCTGGCAAGGGGGGGAGGAAGGAGGAGGGAGAGGGACAGAAGGGAGGGCACTTGGCTAGATCTCACCTAATTTGCACAGTGCGAAAGCATTTAGCATATTTCTTGGGCGAAGGGCTCTTCTACAACTTGAACTTTAACTTGGAAGTCAGAAGACTGTAACCTAAAAATTTGTCCCTTCATATTAATTTGAAAAAAAAAATAAAAATTCTATTGTTGGTTTGTCAACCCCTAGCTCAGGGTTGTCAACTACTGAAAGACTATTTACATTAAATATGAGCTACCTTTTGAAAAAGAGCAGAGGAAAATGGATCTTGGGTAGGAAAGAATCATTGTTACTGAATCTTTTTTTAAAAAGATTTTATTCATTTATATAGTTATTTTAATTAGATCATGTAGTAATAGGAAAACATTTTATAAAAACATCTATTACTAGTCACAATAAGATACATATTACATGCATTATTCCATTTAATCAAGTACATAAAGTAACCAGATTAAAAAAAAAATAGAAAGTAGATTGGTAGTTTCCAGGGGCTACCATGAAGGGGAAGGGGAAAAGGAAATGGGTAGTTGCTTAATGAGTATTGAGTTTCATTTTTGTGAATGGAAACATTCTAGGGACTATTTGCTCCACAATATTAATTATACTTAGCAATAATGAATTATACATTTAAAAATTGTTAAAATGAAAATTTTTGTTATGCATTTGTACTATGGTTAGAAAATTATTAAAATATTAGTTATTAAAAAACTTAACATTATTAATAGTTAAACATTTTCTATAAAGGTAATTATTATGTTTATGAGATTTTCTTTTTAACTAATATATTTAGATTTTCCTCTTCCAGAGATTTTAATTCTTATTTTTATATCATAATAATATAAATTATTACAAACATTGTTACATTTATTATGATTTACTTTTATCCAGAAATATTACATTGGTTAAATATTAGAGTAAGTTTGTCTTTATAATATTAATAAAAGGCAGAAAATAGATACAGAAATATAAGCCATTAGAGTGACACACTTCAAATATACAAATTAGAGAACAGAAAAGTTACTCTCTTTACACTTCTAAAACTATTTTTTCTTATTCCTAGCCCCACAAGCATATATATAACTCTTGGCTTGACTAACAGTGACTGGCTGGTTTTTACTTCTGAAAACTATGACATTAAAAGAGCTTGGGTTATATTAAGAAATGATTGAAATTGGGCATGATATAATGAAAGATGCAATTTTATGTTGTAAAAATATCTTATGGTTATATGAGATTGCAGGACCAAATTTCAGAGGTTAATGTCCCATGAGAAAGTTATTCTAGAGCAAAAAAGTAAAGTATATAATTTTTCTTATCATGATATATCTTTTAAAATAAATGTGAAATAACTCTCCATTAAGATAAGTTTTATGCGTTCTGATTTATACATCATTACTACATTAATTTGTTTTTTGAATTAAGAAGGACATATGCCAGCTGGTCAAGAATTAAGAAAATTGGATAATGACCATAATTTTTCACTTTCATGTAGTTTTTTAAAATATAAACTTTTAGGTTACTTCAAGACTATTTGAACACTTAGATATATCTTATGTAACTCCATTCAAGTAGGAACAGCATAATTTTACCAGTCACAAGGTAGTACTTGACAATATAACTAGATAGTTTATTTCACATACTTGATATTTGTCTGAACAGTAAATTATAATGTTAAAGAGTGAAAGTTGACTTAGACATTAATTCTCTTCAACTATCAGCCTCATTTCAAATATTGGTCTACTTTTAGATATCTGAAACTCCAGGGAAAGCCAAGGTGTGGGTACAGGGGTACATAGCAATGCCATGGGGATAGGCTACTTTAACTTTATTTTATGTAAAGGTTAAGTTATCTGGTTCTTAATCATTTGTATTACAATTTTTCTTTGGGGATAATAGTTACTTATTTTAAGGAAGAGGTTATCCTTTTCTCAATATTAACAGATTTTTGCAAAGATAAATTGTGCTTTATAAAAACTGTAAGCATTATTTTATTATATAGCTTCATATAGAGTTATTTGCAATCAGATTGATAATGTATCTATTTGATTATTTTTATAATTGAATTAAATAATCCTAATAGTGAATGTCCATTTGGAATTACTTACCTTTTCTATGCATAAAATGACTTATAAATAAATAATTTTGCACCTATTTTTTGCCAGTAGCATACTCTTATTTTACTTTAATAAAGCAGTAATAATATAATTTCATCAGATAAGAACTACCAAGAGAAATAATAGATTAAAAATGACACATAAAATCTATTTATTTTTATATAAAAATTCCATAAGCTATATATAACCATGATTTAAAAAAAATAAAGTCATAGAAATGTTAACAAAATATTATCATTAACCTGCCACATTTTAGAAAAGACAAAAAAATGGATATTCAAAACCAGCACAACAAACCAACTCTGCCCTGTAGTAATTTGCCTATCTAGAGCAAACAGCTGTGAAACTGAGCTGTATTTATTGGCAGCTGCAAGAACAAAAGAAGTAAGAGCCAAAATACAAGATTTACACAAGGTAAAAATGTTAATAACTTTCTACACTTTAAGCTGAGCAGCTTAAAGTAAAGGCAGACTGGAATTATGAGGACCTCTTCAATCATAGCAGCCAAGTTTCTATTACCTGAGTAGGTCAGCTATCTTAACATGTTGTAACTGGACTAATTTTTTTTTCTGAAATTATAGTGTCTATAGTATCCAAAATAAATCTAAAAACATTCCTCTCTGTGAAAACCACCTACTACCCTAAATTTTAAATTATCCCATAAATAATTTATGGAATGCCTAAGTTAAAGCCCAAAATAACTAGGCACACAAAAAAAACAAGATACAATGAAAGAAAACCAAGAAAACAACAGATAAAGACTCAATAGCACAAAAGTGTAAGAGATTGAAATTATCAGACAGATTATGAAAAGATGTCAAAAATTTTCAAGATATTTTCCAAGAGCAAGAAACTGTAAAAAGTAAAATATCAATAAGGAAAGTAATCAAAGAGACATTCTAAAAATGGAAAATGTAAATACTGAAAAACTGCAGATCAGACACAAATGAGATTTATTAAGGACCTGTCAACTGAAGAAATGAGGTACCTAAAGTAAAGGGAAGCTTTACTTCTCATAAAGTATTGTAACCTGTACATTTGACATTCTGGCAGACTGGGAAGCATAGCCTTGGGCATAAGCCAAGAACATGTACTTCAAGGGTGGGACAAGGGAACAGGGTGGCCAAGTATACACATTTAACATACATGGGAAGAGTCATTAATATTTATGGAAGGAAAAGTATGTGCACATGTGCAACTGAGCTGTATATTTCAGTTTGTATACTTTAATATGTTGTTAATTTACATTAAAGAATTAAAATAAATCCACAGTCATAATATTGGTAGTTGGTTTTAACTCATCTCTGTTAGTAATTAATGAAACAAGTCAACAAAAATACCAATAAGCATATAGACCTGAGAAACATTTTAACAATTTTACCTTAATGGTATATATTAACTATTTCACTCATTAGCTATAAAATATACATCATTTGGGGCATATAACACAATTACAAATTTTGACCCAAGTGTTAATCTGTAAATCAAGTCTCTATAACTTCAAACAATTCAAATCATATGAAGTATATTGCTTAATCATAGTACATTAGTCTAGACAACAATAAAAAAGATAATTAAAAGTCCAATATTTTTATGGGACCTAAGAAATGTGAACCTAAATAATCCTTCTAAAAACTTGTCACTAAAATCTAAAAACCCTGGATTTAGGCTACTGGGGTAGAAGAGGAGGAGAAATAATATAAAGAACATTCAGTTTGATGTAAAGGAAAAAATGACAACCAGGAGAGCACTGGTAAAAATGACAACCAAGAGAGCACTGGTGATTTTCAACTGATAAATTTATTTCCAGCAAAGCTATGGTATGAAGATAATGTTGAGGTAGAGCAAGGAATTTTTAAGCATAAACGATTCCTGAAATTTGCATCCCATGCACTCTTTTTACTAAGGTACTGAAGAATGTAGTTCACAAAAATAAGTTAGAAACCTAGAGTAAAAGAAAAACTCTGAGATTCAAGAAATGATGTAATTGAGTGAAAAAAGAAGCACCAAGGAGTCCCAGATGGGCTGTGTAAGTCTAGAGATGAGGCAAAAAATTAAAGTATAATTTTCTAGGAATAGCCCAGGAAAACAGAAAGAGTAAGGCAGTTAATGAATGGATTTATGAAGAAATAAATTGTAATTTAGAAAATAACCTTCCTATACCGTATCAGTGGTTATCTACCACGATTCCTTATTTCATTATCATAGTCTATCTAGGGAGCTTAAAATTAACAGCAATGTGAGGGCATGATTATAGAGCTTTTGATTTAATGAGTCTGGGGAGGCTTGGTGGTAGAGGTGGTGGGTTTAGGGGGAAGGTTTGCTACAAGGCCAGAGAGCTAAATTCATCATACCCATTTTAGGTCCATCAATGTCCTTGTTCTCTGCAATCTCACATTGCTATTTTTTGTATCCCCTTTTAGCTCTATACCACATTTCCTCTCTTGCTGTAATGAACAATTGAATATGTTTATCAAGCATCGTTTTGATTTGCAAAAACTATGCAAAATGGATATTCTTTTGTGCACATGTATTTTATTGCTGGAAATGCAGTAGGTGATGCATTTTAGTCTACTTTTTTTTTTCCATTAAGTACTGTGTTTTAAGTTATGTTCCCCTCTGTATATATATTCCATTATTTCTGTGAGAGGCACAATTTACATAAAACATCAATGAATTTTTATTTCTCATGATTTGGGGCAGTTCTTCTTTTAGTCTTTTGTGACATCAACTATATTTTTACTTTTAAATGTGAAGTCCTTAAGGGTAGAGGGCAGCTGGGACGGATATGGGTCTCTCTCTCTTTAAGGGTTTTCATTTTGGCTTCTTCATATCAGGTTGTCTCAGGGTTCTCACATCACAAAAGCAGAAACTTCAATGACTCTGAAGTACTTACCTGGAGAGTAAAAGAACACAGTTTCCTTTTACATTCTGTTGGTCAAATCAATTCCAAATCCAGTCCAGATTAATGAGGTAGGAAAATTGATTCAGCCTTCTAATGGGAGGAAAAGTAAAGTTAATCACATTGCATAGAAGATGAACAGGGAAGTGTGCTTCAGTGAGACTATCACTATAGCCATCAGCCACAAAAATAAAACAAACATTTCTTCAAGTAAATGGAGGGAAAATAAGAAAATATAAACTGAAGAATAATCATAGTCCACTCCTTGGCTCTGAACTGTATTTTCATAATCATCAATCATAAGAGTATTAATGCTATTTATTAATTTGAGTAATGAGAATGTGATAAAACTGAAAAGTTTAAATGCTCAACAGATAAATTATTAATAGATAATTTTATACAATTAATAAATTTTTATGTCCAATTAATAAATTAGGGAAAAGTACTATCTCAAAAATTGAGATAAATACTCTAAAAAATAACTTGTCAGTTTGAAAATTGTTGCCTGTGGGGAGTAGTTTGTGGCGTTGAAAAGACATGAGTCAGGAGCTCTAGTTTTTCATTATGGGCCTATTGTCAAGAGTTGTCATGATTACTTTTTAAGAAAAATTAAAAACCAAATGAAACCCAAACAAACAAAAAACTAATTGGGTTATTTTCTACTTAAACTATCACTGAGTTGATCTCACTAGAACAAATTCTTCCTACATCTAACTAAAATATTTAAGATACAGAATAAAACTAAATTCTTCAATACACCATAATCCAGAATTTGAAATCAGTTGATTGCCATAATCCAGGAGGAAGTTCTACTAATTACAAGACTGAAAATTCTACTCTTTTAAAAAGACTTTGTTTATGCCTCTTTAAATAAAGAATTCTTTTTCTTAAAAGTCTTCTTCCTGACTCAGAATTTGAATGCAATCAGAAGTTCAACACAGAAGCTGGGCAAATATGTCCTCTAACAGTGATATCAGATTTCAGGTTCTTGGTCTCTGTGATTGGAAGAATGAAGGGGAGGACCACAGGCTCAACAGTAAGTGAGGATTTATTCAAAGGAAAAAAAAGTACAACAACTATAAAAACCAATCTTAGCAGAGAAAACCCAGGAAAGGAACAAGCTTTCCTGCTCTCTCTTAGAGGTCTGTTTTCAGGCTCTGCTCCGGGACTTATATAGTGGGAGGGGGGTTGCTTTGCAGGAAGTCAATGATGACACTAAGAGCAAGAGTCCTGGTCAATTACAGCCAGCTTCAGCTGTCCAATGAGCTCTCAGGCCTTGAAAACTGACATGAAATTGACCAGCAAGAAGTCCATGTGAAGGAGACAGCAAGGTGTGAGTGTCTTCCCACCCCCCTAGATTTTTGTCGGATATCAAGCTGGTTCCTCCATCTGCTGCAACTTCAACAGGTCCAGGGCTAAAGTGGCAGGTCATGGCATAACCTTGTCCTGCATAACAGAATGGCTATAAAGTACAGCAGAACAGCCAGAGACCATCTAGACTTGGAATAACAATCTCACAGAATCTGTGACTAGACTGCAGTAACAATTTGACAGGAAATCTTTGTGGGTAGTGGGAAGTGTGGGCTGGGGAAGTGAGGATCCTTGCTGATGCATTACATCCTGCCAAAGGGTCTCAGTAATTAACGTTCCCAGGCAGGTCCAACCAGGGGGAAAAAGCCCTAGTAAACAGTCCACATTTGTTTTTGTATAATATTTTGCATTTAGTTTGTATAGACTTAGACTTTGCTTTTGATAAATCCTTCGTATTTGAATGTGAGAGAACTAAGCAGGTAGAAAAATAATATCCTATTTCAGTTCAGGAAGCAATAGTAAAAGAGAGCCTGCATGGTGCAGGGTTTTGAAAGGGAAGCTATGCACGTGAACATGTTTGCAAGCTATATAATAAAGGGGAAGTGTAAGTAGAAACTATTTTTGCATAAAATGAAGTCAATAAAATCTTCAATTCACATACTATTTTATCATATTTGTGGCAAATACACATAGCAGAAACTAATAAAGAATATGCTATGTCATATTAAGATGTGATTGCATCTGGCTAGAGAAAGCTGGATTTCTTTGTCCCCTTCTAATTATTTTTATTTCCCATAGTGACCACAAACTAAACTTTATGACAAGCAAGATTATATTAATTTTTTGTTTTTGAGCTAGGTTCTGCTCAGTTGCCTGAGCTGGAGTATAATAGCTTGATCATAGCTCATTAAAACTCAAACTTTTGGGCTCAAGGAACCCTCCTGCTTCAACCTCATGAATAGATCTGACTCCAGGCATGCTTAACCATGCCTGGCTAATTTTTATGTTTTTTTTTTGTTTGTTTGTTTGTTTGTTTGTTTTTTAATAGAGATGGGACCTGGCTGTGTTGCCCAGGTTGTTCTCAAACTTCTGGCCTCATGTAACTCTCAGGTTAGGAAAGCTGCTCTGTTGCTAAAAGGGGTTTATTTTATAATGTTGATGTGCTTTGGATGTGTGGCCCATCCAAATCTCATGTTAACATTTGAACCTCAGTGTTGATAATGGGGCCTGGTGTTGGGTGGTGTGGTGTTGTGTCATGGGGGAAGATCTCTCATGCATGGTCTGATTTTCACTTTATTTGTTCACTGGAAAGGTGTTTGTTAATTTAGAGGAGCCTGGTACCACCTGTTTGGTCTCTTGCTCTTCATCCTGCCTCGTGACACTTCTGCTTTTCCCTTATACATTGATTGGAAGTTCCCTGAAGCCCTCGCCAGAAGCAGGTGCTGGTGCCATGCTTTTCATGCAACATGCAGAGTCAGGAACTCACTAAACTTGTTTTCCTTACTGATAATTATTCAGCCTCAGACATTTCTTTACAGCAACACAAATTGGACTAACACAGATAAAGATGCCATCTTCACACATCACCAAAAAGCATAAGAGAAATGTGGGTGGTGCCTGTGGCGCAAAAGAGTAGGGCTCTGACCCCATATTCCAGAGGTGAAGGGTTCAAACCCAGCCTGGGCCAAAAAAAAAAAAAAAGATAAGAGAAATGTGGAGCATCCCCAAACACACTGAGCTCTAGCTTTAAGCAAAGTTGCTGCCACCAATTCGCAAATTCATGAGGAAAAATATGTTTTCTTCAGTGACTTAGAATGGGGTGGTTTGATAGTCTGTCATAACTGGCTGACACAAAAGCCCTTGCATATGATCAGGAACTGATGTGAGGCTCCATCTGTACTTTGAAGGATATTTGAAATTGATGCAAGTAACAGATCCTGCCTCCAGGCCTTGCCGATACTCCTCTTCTAACTGGAAAATGAGTGCATAATAAAACTCACTGGCTTAATATACAGCTTAGGGCTAACAGAATTTTGGCATGTGGGGGTCAATATGCCCCAAGTCTTAGTGTTGTTGGAACATCTGGAGAACATGTTCCATTCCTTGTATGACCCTTGCCAAAAGGTAAAGAGGGAATTTGAATTTTGAAATACAAAAGCATGTACTATGTATATCAAAATATTCTGCTATGATCAATCAAATGGTATAATAACTTATAATCTTAATCTAATAGTTGACTTTATTTTCTTTCATACTGGACAGACTGTCTCAAAAACTACATATACAATTCTAAATACGGTTAAAATTGTCAATGTTAGATAGACTTAAAATATAAAATATTGAAAAACTTGACTACTAATTGAAAATCAAAATAAGCACCTAAAAATAAATATTGTTTATAATTTTTGTTATTTCAAAATAATAGGAGGTATAATGTTTTTGGTTACATGGATCAATTTTGTTATGCTTGAGTCAGGGTTATATGTGTGCCCATCACACAGATAGTGCTTATTGTATCTCTTAGGGAGACTCATCTATACTTTCCTCTCCCCGAACCCCTGCTTGATTTCTTCTGTTTTACTTTCTTTTGTGCACATGTGTACTCATCGGTTAGCTCCAATTTCATTGTGAGTGAATGTGGTGTTTGTTTTTCCATTCTTTAGATACTTCACTTAGGATAATGGTCTCCAATAGCATCCAAATTTCTGTAAAAGGCCTTAATCCATCCTTCTTCATGTTGCAATATATATATGCCAGATTTTCTTAATCCACTCATGACTTCATGGGCACTTGGGTTGATTCTAGATCTTTGCCATTGTCAATTGTGTTTTAGTAAACATTTGAGTGCAAATATCGTTTTTATAACATTATGTTTTTCCTGTAGATAGACATCCAGTAGTGGGACTGATGGATGAAGTGGTAGATCTGCTTTGAGTTCTTTGGGGAATCTCAGTACTGTTTTCCCTGGAGATTGTACTAATTTGCAGTTCCACCAACACTGTATAAGCATTCCTTTCCCTCTGCATCCATCCAGCATCTATTGGACTTTTTTTAAATTATTAAATCATAGATGTGTACATTAATGCAATTATGGGGTACAATGTGCTGGTTTATATATAATTTGAAATACTTTCATCAAACTGGTTAACATAGCCTTCACCTCATTTTCTTAGTTATTGTGTTAAGACAATTATATTCTATGCTCCCCCTCCTCTTTCCCCTTCATCTTGGGCTGTAGTTGGGTTATAGCTTTCATATGGAATTATAGGTGTTTATAAATTGGTTTCATATTAGGGCTGAGTACATTGGATACTTTGTCTTCCATTCTTGAGATACTTTGCTAAGAAGAATATGTTCCAGCTCCATCCATGTAAACATGGAAGAAGTCTCCATCTTTTTCTAAGGCCACATAATATTCCATGGTGTAAATATACCACAATTTATTAATCCATTCATGGGTTGCTGGGCACTTGGGCTTCTTTCATGACTTAGCAATTATGAATTATGCTCCAATAAACATTCTGGTGCAAATATCTTTGTTATAAAGTAATTTTTGGTCTTCTGGATATATACCTAGTACAGGAATTGTAGGATCGAATGGCAGGTCTATTTTTAGATCCCTAAGTGATCTCCAAACATCTTACCAAAAGGAACATATTAGTTTACATTTCCACCAGCAATGCAGAAGTGTTCCCTTTTCTCCACATCCACGTCAACATCTATTGTTTTGGGAGTTTGTGATGTGGGCTAATCTTACTGGAGTTAGATGATATCTCAAAGTGGTTTTGATTTGCATTTCTGATGATAAGGATGATGAGCATTTTTTCATGTGTTCTGTAGGCCATGCTCCTGTCTTCTTCAGAGAAGTTTCTCTTCAAAATCCTTGCCCACCCTGACATGGGATTACTTATTCTTTTCTCTGAGTTCTCTATGGATTCTGTTTATTAAACGTTTGTCAGAGACATAAACTGCAAATATCTTTCCTATTCTGAGGTCTGTCTGCTTGCTTTGCGTACTGTGTTCTTGGCTGTGCAGAAGCTTTTAAGTTTGATCAGATCCTAGTAATGCATTTTTGGTGTTGCTTCTATTTCCCAGGGGATCCTCCTCAAAATTTTATCCCAGGTCAATTTCTTCAAGAGTTTTCCCTGCACTTTCTTCTAGTATTTTTATAGTTTCATGTCTTAAGTTTAAATATTTTATCCAGTGAGTGTCTATCTTTGTTAATGGTGAAAGGTGTGGGTCCAGTTTCAGTCTTCTACAGGTCACCAACCAGTTCACCCAGTACCATTTGTTAAATAGGCAATCTTTCCCCCACTGAATGTTTTTGATTAGCTTCTTGAAGATCAAATGATGGTCAGTAGCTGGGTTCATCTGTTGGTTCTCTATGGAGGAATCATGCTGCCAGACATCAGACTATACTATAAATCAATAGTGATCAAAACAGCATGGTACTGGCACAAAACCAGAGAGGTAGAGGTATTAGACATTTTAATAAAATCCTTCCTACCTGGGGTAAGTTGCTAGCTCATTGTGGTTTAATTTGCATTTCCCTAATGATTAGTGATGCTGAGCATTTTTTCATATATTTACTTGCCATTTGTCTATCTTCTTTTGAAAAGCTTCTGCTCATGTCTTTCTCCACTTTTTAATGAGATTGTTTGTTTTTTCCTTCTTGTTGTTTCAGTTATTTGTAGATTGTGTTTATTAGCTATGTATTGGGATGTATAGCTTATGAACATTTTCTCCCATTTGGTAGTTCGTCCATTTGCTTTATTGATTGTTTCCTTGGCTGTGCAGAAGCTTTTTAAATTGATTAATTGTCATTTATTTATTTTCACTGTATCCCTGATTGACATTGGGGTCTTATAAACATAAATTCTTTACCAAGGCTGACATACAGAAGAGTTTGTCCAACATTTTCTTCTAGAATTCTGATAATTTTATAACTTATATTTAAATTTTTATCCATATTGAATTAATTTTTGTGGGTGGTGAGAGATATGGATCCAATTTCATTATTCTATATGTGGCTGGTTATCCAATTTTCCCAGAATTATTTATTGAGTAGATTTTTCCCCCACTGTATGTTGTTTGCTTTGTCAGAGATCACTTGTCTATATGGAGATGGTTTTAGATTTTGTTGCTTTGTTCTGTTCTGTTGGTGTCTTTCTCCTTTTTTTGTGCCAATATCATGTTGTTTTGGACACTATAAGTTTTGTGGAATAGGTTGAAGTCTGGTAAATGTGATGCCTACATATTTTTTTGTTTTGTGTTTGGCTTAGATTGCTCTGTCTGTTTGGGCTTGTTTCTGGTTCTAAAAGAAGCATAGAATTATTTTTTTTAGATCTGTGAAATATAATATTGGTATTCGAATAGGGATTATATTGAATCTATAAATCAATTTGGGTAGTATGAACATTTTAACAATTTTGATTCAACTGATTCATGAATAGTGATTTGTTTTTCCATCTGTTTTTGTAATCTGAGTTTTCTTTTCTCATTGTTTTATAGTTCTGTTAGTAGAGATCTTTCACCTCTTTGGTTAAGTATAGTCCTAGTTTTTTTTTTTTTTTTTTTGCTAGTGTGCTTGGGATTGAGTTTCTGATTTTATGCTCAGCATGACTGTGAAAGTTTAAAACATGCAGAAAACAAATAGAAAACCAAAAAATAGAACTGCAAGTTCTGTCTTATTAGTCATTAATTTTAATGGAAATGAATTATACTCTTGAATTAGATAAAAAAGTTTGGTGGGTGGTGCCTGTGGCTCTGTGGGCAGTAGTCCCATATACCGAGGGTGGGTGGGTTCAGACCTGGCCCTGGCCAAACTGGAACAAAAAATAGCCAAGTATTTTGGTGGGTGCCTGTGTTCCCAGCTACTCGGGAGGCTGAGGCAGGAGAATCACCTAAGCCCAGGAGTTGGGGGTTGTTGCTGTGAGCTGTGTGACACCATAGCACTCTACTGAGGGTGATAAAGTGAGACTCTGTCTCTACCAGAAAAAAAAAAAGTTTGGCATAATCTATACAAACATCATGATACAACTATAGGCAGCTTACAATAGATCCAGTTTTGATTGAAACTAGAGAGAGCTTAGATGGCCATATTAAGATTAGATAAAATAAACTCAAAGTAAAAAAACTATTATAAAAGGCATTTTAATTAATTACCATTATCTTAATAATACACAATTAATATATAGTTGATTTCACTTTAGATTCTTTAAAAGTAAGCATTACCTTTTGCATCAAAAATTATATCTCTATTTCTTATAGTAAAATTATTGAATCAAGGATCAAACAAAAAACTTAGTTTATATGCCAAATATAAATGAAAGAAAGTTCTTTCTTTAGCAAAAAGAATTTCCTATTTTCCTACTATTAGTCAAAATAATTTATAGAGTGCTTGTTTGGAGAAAATTTCATGAGCCTAAATAAATATTTTCTTACATTCTAAGTTTCATTTTAGAAAACAAAAAAATTAGTAAAAAGAAAACTCAGAAGTACAAAATATTAGAAATATATTTTACAAATATATAAATTCCATTTGCAAAAACTCACTAAAAGATCTAAAAATTAAATGGAATGAATAGAATTCAAATAAAATTTCGGAAGTTCTCAGAAAACAGCTTGGTTCATCAAAAGTAAATACAGTGCTGATTTATGCTATTCACTGTTCCTAAATGCCTAACATATAATCACTTTTGTTCCTAGGAAGTAAATTTTAACTTCAGTCTCTAAAAGCAGTATTCAGTGTTAATTGTGCAATTATGTGATCCAATCAGGAAATGCCTACCTTCTTACCAACTTTCTTATTAATTCACTTGTATATCACAGTCTTGAAAGCCATCAGCCCTCCTATGTAGATCAGCCCTGTCTCAGAATAGTGAACAACTTTATTCTAAGAAATGAATGTTCAACGTTGCACAAAAGAGCTATAGAAGTTATTCATCTTACATAACTGAAATGTTATATTCATTGTGTATCTACTCCCTATTTTTCTCATCCTCAATTCCTGGCAACCACTTTTCTGCTTCTTTGAGTTTGACTATTTTTGATATCTCATAAGGGGAAAGAAACATACAGTATTTGGCCTTCTTAACTGGCTTATTTCACTTTCACTTCACAAGAAGCAAAGCAAGACGTAAGCAAGAAGCTCATCTACGTGATTACACCTGCAGAATGCTCTTCTTTTTAAGGGTAAATATTTGATTATTAACATACCATATTTATTCATTTATTTAGCTATCAATGAACATTTAGATTATTTTCTTATCTTAGCTGTGGGGAAGGATGTTGCCCTGAACATGGGAGTGATAGCCTAGTATTCATCCAGAAATGGGTTTGCTGATTATATGGAAATTATTTTTATTAATTTTTCTTTTTTGATACAGGGTTTCAACACCCTACGTAGAGTAATATGGCATCATAGCTCACAGCAACCTCAAACTCTTGGGCTCAAGTGATTCTCTTGCCTCAGCCTCCCAAGTAGCTGGGCCTATAGGCACCCGCCATAACACCTATTTTTAGAGACAAGGTCTCTCTCTGTCTCAGGCTGGGCTCAAACCTGTGGGCTCAGACAATCCACCCACCTCAGCCTCCCAGAATTCTAGGTTTATAGGTGTGAACCACCATGCCTGGCCCTATTTAAGAATTTTTTTTAAAGTACTCTTTTCTATAGTAGTCACACCATTTTATATTCTCACCAACGGTGTATAAGAGTTTTAATTTTCCTATGTCTTTGCTAACATTGACCCTTTGTTTTTATGATAATAGCCATCTTAGCTTAGTTTTGTACTATTTTGTTCCATAGATCTCTACATCTTTATGCTGGCACTATACTGTCATTACTATGGTAGCTTTGTAATATATTTTGAACTCAGGAAGCATGATGAGTCCAGCTTTATTTTCTTTCTCAAGTTTGTTTTCGTTACTCAGCATCCTTTGGGCTTTATATACATTTTAAGTTTTTTTTGCTAGTCTATAAAAAGTGTCATGAAGATTTTGGTAAGGACTGCATCAAATTTATAGCTAGCTTTAAATAGCACAGATAATGTAACAATACTGCATCTAAAGTCTTCCAATTCATGAACACAGGATTTTTTTATTTGTTTGTATCTTTGTTAATTTCTTTCATCAATTTTTTTTTAGTTTTCAATATATGTCTTTTTATCCTAAGTAATTTATTTCTAAATATTTTATTCCTGAATTTATTTTGGATAGTTTTTTTTTAATGTATAGAAATGAAGCTGATTTTGTATGTTGATATCTGATTATCTTTGGGTTAAATACTCTTGTTCTATGTCACTTGTACTTGGATGTTGATATGTTTCTGTAGGTTTGGAAACTTCTCTATTATTTCTTTGAATAAGCTTTCTACCTCAATCTCTCTCTGTACCTTCTCTTTAAGGCCAATAACTCTTATAATGGCCTTTTTGAGGCTATTTTCTAGATTACACAGGCATGCTTCATTCTTTTTTCTTACGTTTTCTTTTTCATTTTCTTTTTCTTCTGACTGTGTTTTCAAATAGCCAATCTTAAAACTCAGTAATTATTTTTTTCTTTTGCTTGATCAATTGTGCTATTTAATGACTTTGACGCATTTCTCAATTTGTTAATTGAATTCTTAAACTCCAAAATTTCTACTGTTTTAATTATTATTTCAATCTCTTGGTTAAATTTCTCTGCTAGACTTCTGAATTCTTTGTCTGTGTTGTCTTGAAGTTCATGGAGTTTCTTTAGAACAGGTATTTTGAGAGCTTTTTTGGAAAGAAAAAAAGAAAGAAAGAAAGAGAGAGAGAGAAAGAAAGAGAATAGGGAGTGAGGGAAGAGAAAATGGAGTTTGTTGATGTCTGGGCTTTGAAAAGCAGGGGAGCACAACTACTTGTATACCTTTGACTGATGAACACACCTCTTGGGGAAAGTCATTCTCTTCCACTGGGGATGAAGCTTCAGGAAGGATGCACAAGGAGTGGTGAGGAAAGAAGTGGACACATGCTTAGCCAGCTGGATCAGCCCAGCCAACCCTGGTGATCAATGGGGAGACAGATGTCCCAGCCAGATCACTCTCATATGCAGGACAGCTATTTTGTGTCTGAAAGATCACATATCTCCATCACTCCAGGATTGGTCACAAGTACCTTATTTAGTTGTTTAGTGAGGTCTTGTTTTCCTGGATATTCTTGATCCTTGTGGATGTTTGTTGAAGTTTGGGCATTGAAAAGTTGTATATTTATTTTAATCTTCACAGTCCAGGCTTATCTGAACTCATCCATCTTGAGAAGATTTCTTAGACATGCAAAAGAATTGAATGTATGGTCTAAGTCTCTGGTCATTGCAGCTGTATCAGCACTGAGAGTACCCCAAACTCAGTAATGCTGTGCCTGTTGGATCCTCCTGCTGGCACTGCGTTGGTGAGTTCCGGCAGGATAAAGAGATCACCAGGCAATGACTCTTACTCTCTTTCCTCACGTTCTATGCTGGGCTGCTGGAGTTGGGAGGGGAGTGATGTGGGAACTCCGTGGTGACCACCAGCACCAAGTCACAACTGAAGAAAGACCAGTCTCACCCAAAACCTGTGGTGACTTCTGCCTGGTTACCTCTGATGTTCATTCAAAGCTCAAAGGCTCTTTAGTCAGCAGGTGGCAAATACTGCTAGGATTGCATTCTTCTCTTGAGGGAGGAATGTTTCTTTCTGGTCAAGAAGTACCTTCCAGATTTGGACTCAGAGGCTGAAGGAGCGTCCTTGGTATTTAATAGTTATTGTGGCTAAATTTCTACTCAAGTTGTAAAACCAAGTTTTCTGAACTTTTCCCTTTTCTTTCTCTAAGTGGATGAAGACTCCCTGAGCCATACTGTCTGTAATGGTGGGTGTTACACAGGCACTGGCTTGGCCATCACTGGTGTCTCATTGGGTTATGTTTACCCAAAGTCTCCTGGCTCCAAGCCAGCACAGCCACAAAAATGTGACCTGACTGCCTTATAGATTTAGTTCAGTTCTCAGGCTGCTTTTTATCAGCTGGTGGTAGGGCTTGTGAGAAATTGTTTCAGAGTTGAGGATTTCTCCCTGGCCAAGCTTGCCTAAATGCTTCCTTCATGAGCACCAGTTCTGCCCTTTGTTGTGTTCCCCTGTACCAGGGTGGCCCTGAGTTTGAATGCATAGTGGTCCCACAATCATTTCACTCTCCCTCCCCTCACCACACAGATTTTCTCTTTATTAGGGGTGTTGCCACTACACTGTTAGGGGATGGGGAAGGATACATCGGCAAACCAAGCAAGATTGTCTTTTCTGCCCTCTACAGTGCCTCTTTCCTTGATATAATGTTAAAACCCAGTAGTAAGATTGCTCAACTGATTTTTTGGTTCTTCTGAAGCTACTTGCTTGCACAGATAGTTATTGAATTTAGTGTTTGTGTGAAGGGAAAATCACTGAAACTTTCTATTCTGCCCTTTTATTCCATTTCCCATCTGATTTTTTATTCTGAAATGTACTCAGTTTGTTTATTAGCTCTAACAGTTTGTGTGTGTGTGCATATAAGTAAGTGTGTGTATCCTTGCCCTGAAGAGGACATTCAGTAACATCTTGAATAAAAATTGCAGGAATAAGCATCCTCGCTTTGCTCTGGATCTTAGAAAAAAAACTTTCAGTTTTTCATTATTGAATATGATATTAGTGGTAGACTTTTCAGATCTGGACTTTATTATGTTGAGGTAGTGTTTTATTCCTATAAGCTGAGAACAGGAATTTTCTCAGAAATTTGCTGAGAATTTTTATGAAATGGTGTTGAATTTTGTCAAATTCCTATAAACTGAGAATAGGAAAATTCTCAGAAATTTGCTGAGAATTTTTATGAAATGGTGTTGAATTTTGTCAAATACCGTTTCTGCATCTATTGAAATGATCATGTGATTTTTTTCAATGTGTCATTTTGTTAATAGCATATATTTTATTAATTTGGGGGGTTTGTTGAAATATCTTTCCATCTCAGGGATAAATCCCATTTGGTAATGGTGTATAAACCTCTTACTGTTCTGTTGAACACAGTTTGTTAGCAACTTTTTGAGGATTTTTGCATCTCTATGTACATCAGGAATATTGGCCTCTAGTTTTCTTGTAGTGCATTTGGTTTCTGTATGAGGATATTGCTGGCCTCAGAAATCGAATTGGAAGGTGTTCCCTCTTCTTTGAGTTTTTGAAAGATTTTGGTAAGTATTGGTATTAATTCACCTTTTAATGTTTGGTAGAATTTACCCAAGAAGCTTTCCATTCTTGGGAAATTTTTAGTTGGTGTTTCAATTTCTTTACTCATTATGGGTTTCTTCAGATTTTCTATTTTTTCATGATTCGTTATATTAGATTGTATGTTTCTAGAAACTCATCCATTTCTAATTTAACTATTTGTTACCACTTAATTGTTTATAGCCGTCTCTAATAATTCTTCATATTTCTGTGGCATCGGTTGTGTTTTCACTTTCATTTCAGATTTCAGGTATTTCTTATTTGTTAGTCTCTCTGAAGCTTTGTTAATATTGTTAATTCTTTCAAAAAAGAACAAGTCTTAATTGACTTGCCTCTACAATTTTTCTCTTGTGTATTTTGTTTAACTCTGCTGTAATATATTCTCCCAATTCTACTGACTTTGTACTTTATTTTTATTTTTCTAGTTCTATGTGGTCTAAAGTTTGCAGTCTCTATTTGAGATCATTTTTTCCATTTATCAAAATAACCTGCCTCTTCATATGCACTGATTTTGCTGCCTTTCATAGGTTTTGGTATATTTTTGTTTTCCTTTGTCTCAAGATATTTCCTCATTTTCTTTTTAATTTCTTCTGTTTTGTATTGGTTTTTAAAGTGTGTTATTTAATTTTCACACACCTCTCTCATTTCTCTTGAAGCATTTTCCCTGTTGTGCAATTTTCTTTACTTACTTTATCTGTCTTTTGGTTTCTTGAATAGCACTATCTGCTTCC
Organism: Galago senegalensis; assembly: GCA_963575145.1. Taxonomy (NCBI): domain Eukaryota; kingdom Metazoa; phylum Chordata; class Mammalia; order Primates; family Galagidae; genus Galago; species Galago senegalensis. The sequence goes on from CAUYTI010054043.1 coordinate 86,864, forward strand.
ATTTTCAAACTTTATGAATTTCAGTCTCCTCACTCTGACCTCTGAAGTTAAACAATCTTTCTTTCCTCCTCTCCTCTGGGCATAACCCATTCCTTATTCTCCATCCTCCATTTACCTCTGCCCTCAGCATATTCTCCCAATTGTTTTAGTCATGTTTGCTTTTTAGCTCTGGAGATCTTCAGGTCTGTAAGCTGAATATTAATATCAAACTCTATTTTTCCTTCTTTGAACTTACCACACAAGTTCAGACTAGAAAATACATACGGCGGGCTAATTCTTTTAATGACATCTGTACGTTCGTGTGTACGTTCGTGCAGGTCTCTTTATTAAATAATTTACAAGTATACATAGTAATAAGTTTGTGGATATATGATAAGAAAAACTTATGTAGCATTATATATATTTTAAGAAGTTCGTGAATTAATCTATTTTGAAATTCATTAGTATTACTTAGGACATAGCTTTTGTTCATTAGTTAATAATACTATTTATGCACCAAAAATGATTCTTTAGCTCCCGCGGAATCTAAAGTAATTACATTGAGTAGCCCATTGCAAAACAAATTTTTTTATTTATTTATTTTATTTTTTTTGAGACAGAGCCTCAAGCTGTAGCTTTGGGTAGAGAACCATGGCATCACAGCTCACAGCAACCTCCAACTCCTGGGCTCAAGTGATTCTCCTGCCTCCACCTCCCAAGTAGCTGGGACTACAGGTGCCTGCCACAACACCCGATTATCTTTTTTTTTGGTTGCAGCCATCATTGTTGTTTGGCAGGTCTGGGCTGGACGCGAACCTGCCAGCTCAGGTGTATGTGGCTGGAGCCTTAGCCGGTTGAGCCATAGGCATCGAGCTGCAAAACAAATTTAATACTGAGTTACCTTACCTCACTCAGCCATCTATATATTTTTTCACCTCTCAATAAAACCAGTAATTGTGAGACTTTTACATAAACTGAGTGTCCATCTTTTTTTTTTGCAGTTTTTGGCTGGGGCTGGGTTTGAACCCACCACCTACGGTATATGGGGCCAGTGCCCTACTCTTTTGAGCCACAGGTGCCCAACCAGAGTATCTATCATTTTATGATACTTATGTTGCTCAGTGCTACCATGTAAAATTGGGGGAGAATTATTGGGGATTGTTATCATTAGATACAATTGGTTTATCTGCTGTTTATGATGCTGCTGAATGAGGTGCTAAATAATATGACTAGGAGAGTCACTGACAAGTCTCTGTTAATGGGAACATAAACATTCTTTGCTCATGACATTATTTCTTTCCTACCCCATTACAGGAAGGATCCAGAAGAAAAGTAAAAAGAGGGGGACACTTAATTACTGGGTTAATAATCTAAGGAAAAGCAAAGGTACCTGCTGCACCAACTTAAGTCTGTTAACAACATGTGCATTGTATTGATTTGGAAAATTATATTTTCTCTATAAATTTTCCTTTAGTGAAATGAGTCATTCAATGTATACTTTTAGCATTGCTTTTATTGAAGAATCTGAAAAGTTAATATTTATTTTTAAAAGTGACTGGTAAACATAACAAAATGCTGGATTGTGTGACAGAGTGAAGCAATATAGCAAAAGATTCAAATTAATAAAACAGTGAAGTTTACCTTGGAGCTTACATGAAGACATTCTTATATGATATTATGCTGTGAGAATAAACAAGCACAAATGTGATTAATGAATTTTCACAAATGAAAGTATCAATATTCAGTAAATAATCAGAAAACTTTTATAATGATTACAATATTAAAAAGGTAATAAAAAATACCTACATTGCATACAGATGAGCTCATATATAATCTGATACTTTATTGACCAATATAATAATTCATACCATGTCTACTATTTTATTGATGAATATACCAATTGCTACAAAGCTGCTATTGCTTATACATATAAATTGGTTGTATAAAGTTTATGCACATTCATATAAAGTTTATGCAAAAATATCGACTGCTTTCCTGAAGGCCTGGATAAATGTTTCTGTAGACAGGTATGTTAAGGTAGTAAATATCACAACTTTCCCAATTCAGATTATCTGTACCTCTATAACTTTACCCTTAATTTACAGTGATTAGCTTGATAGATGTTTTTGAGATTCATTTAAGTTTTGAATCAGTATGTGGGTAGACATAGAAAATGTTAAGATTTTAACCTGTACAAATCAGTCACTTTTGATAAAAAGAAAATATGCATTATACTTTCTGCTCTGTAATCGAAAGTGAGATATGAATGGTGGTGATTATGGGTTATCCAGAGGTTAGCATGTGGAGCAAAGGTATTGATTTAAAGCTCTTCCTAAAAGAAGATTGAAAAAACTCAGATTAGCTGAGGCTCAGGGTGATAGAATGGTATTAATTCCAATATGCATTAGGAATCACATTTTACAGGTAACGTAGTACTGATTAAAACTTAAGTAAATTCTTCATGTTTTTATGGAAAGATGCAAATAATGATTTTAACAATTCTGGAAAAAAGCAAGATGTGCAAATGATTATATGAGAACAACTAAGTTTTATGTATCTGTATTTTGTAACAAATAGATAAAATATTACATGTATTTTCATTTTAGATGCAGATAATATTTTCAATAATGGCACCAAAAATAATATTTTCATTTGATTTTAACTCGTTGCACTAAAAAACAAAAACCGAATGGGTGGAGGGAGGGGTTTTGGAGGGATCACTTCTGAGGTTTGTCTTATAGGGGTACAGGTGAATCTTTCTAAGAGTAGAATGTGAACGTTTTAAAGCAATAACTGAGAAAATGACATGAAGGCTGTGTTGACCAGTTTGATGGAAGTATTTCAGATTACATGTGAAAACCCCACATTGTACCCCAGAAGTGCATTAATGTACATAGTTAACATTCAATAAAAAAAAATAATAATAATAATATCACATTTTAACACTCTATTTTTATTAATGGACAGAACAACCAGACAGAAGATCAATATAGAATCAGAGGATTTAAACTCTATAGACCAATTGGACACAGCAGACTCAAGGCAACAGGAGCAGAATACACATTCTCCTTAAGTACACACACAGTATTCTCCTGGTTAGATCACATGGTAGGCTACAAAACAGGCCTTAACAAATTTAAGATGATGAAATCATGTCAACTACCTTTTCTGAACACAATAGAATGAAACTGGGAATCAATTGTAGTAGGAAATTGAAAATTTCAAAAATATGTGGAAATCAAAGGACAAATTCTTAAACAACCAATGGGTCAATGAAGAAATCATAAAATAAATTTTAAAATATCTTAAGACAAATTAAAACAAAGCATAACATGCCCAAACTTATGGGATACAGGAGCAGAGTGCTAACTAGGTAATATTTACAATGGTAAATTTCTTCTTTCTTTTTTTTTTTGGATAGAGTGCTATGTGTCATAGCTCACAGCAACCTCGGACTCTTAGGCTTGAGCAATCCTCTTGCCTCAGACTCCAGAGTAGCTGAGACTGCAGACATATGCCACTATACCAAGCTTTTTTTTTTTTTTAAGTAGAGATGGGGGTCTTAATCTTGCTCAGGCTGGTCTCAAACTGCTGAGCTCAAGCAATCCATCTGCCCGGGCTTCCCTGAATGCTAGGATTACAGGTGTGAGGCACTGAACCCATGCCTTATAGTGGTAAATTTCTACATTAAAAAAGAAGAAAGAGCTTATATCAACAACCTAACTTTACACTTCAAAAAACTAGAAAATGAAAAAAAAAATTAGCAGAAATAAGGAATTAATAAAGATGAGAGCAGAAATAAAATCAAGAGTAGAAAATCAACAGAAAAATCAATGAAACTGAGTTTATTGAAAAGATAAACAAAATAGACAAACTAGCTGGACTGTAAAAATTAATTTTGTATGTCACCTTGACTGCACCATGGGTCAGTGTGGTAACTTGGTGTCCCGTGGAAAGTGTCCAGCATTGATGTGTTTGCTTTTAACATTGCACCTTGGGGGATTTAAAAGGGCTATAACAATCTGGTTGTTTGGCTGAAACATGGACCAAAAAAGTGATCCACAGTCCCAACTTGCCTTGGTTTAACGTAGAGGAAGGAATTCAAAGACTTAGTGAGGAAAAAAAAAAAAAAAGACTTCAAAAGATTGAGATGTTAGAATGGATTTGTCATTTAAGACCTACTCACTCACCCTGGGTGAGTCCAGAAGACATACCTTTGATAATTTGAACCTCATCAAAATTAAAAAAACTTTTGCTCTGTGAAAGACAAGATGAAAAGACAATCTACATTCCTGGAAAAAAATATTTCCAAATCACAACTATGACAAAGAATTAGTATCTAGAATATATAAAGAACTTCCAACTCTCAACAGTAAAAGTCTAACAATATTAGAAACGGGAAAAAGACATAAGCAACCATTTCACCCAAGAGGATTTAGAGGTGGCAAATAATCACATGAAAAGATATTTGCTATCATTAGCAACGAGGAAAATGCATATTTAAGTTCCAATATGTCTATACACATATCAAAAATAGCTGAAATAGGCAGCGCCCATAGCTCAGCGGGTAGGACACCAGTCACATACACCGAGGCTGGCACGTTCAAACCTGACCTGGGCCAGCTAAAACAACAATGGCAACCACAACAACAACAACAAAAAAAAAACAGCTGAGTGTTGTGGCGGGCACCTGTAGTCCCACCTACTTGGGAGGTAGAGGCAAGAAAATAGCTTAAGCCCAAGAGTTTTGAGGTTGCTGTGAGCTTTGACCCCACAGCACTCACTCAGGACGACAGCTTGAGACTCTGTCTCAAAAAAAAAAAAAATAGCTGAAATAAAAAACACAGACAACACCAAATAAATTCTGGTGAGGATAAGAAGAATGTGGATCACTTGTACAATACTGATAGGAAGGCAAAAGGGTATAGTCACGCTGGAAAATAGTTTTAATTTTCTCAAAAACTAAACATACAACTACCTCATGACTTAGCAATTGCACTCCTGGGTATTTATCCCAGAAGCGTGAAGACTCATGCACATGAAAAACTTATACAAAACTGGAAACAACTCAGATGTTCTTCAATAGGTGAATGGTTAAACAAATTATGATACCTCCATCCCATGAACTACAACTCAGCAATACGGATTGAACTATGAACACACTTAATTGCCTAGATGAATTTCCAGAGAATTTCAGTAAAAGAAAAAAGCTGATCTCCAAATGGCACATACATGATTCCATTTATACAACTTTCTCAAAATGACAAAATTATAGAAATGAAGTATGAGAAAGGGGTGAGAGCAGGACCAAGGTGGGTATAGCTATAAAAGCACAATAGAAGGCAACCTTGTGGTGATGGAAATGTTCTGAATCTTGACTGTCACATGTCATAATCAATGGTTCTGACATTGTAATGGCTTTTGGATATTACCTTTTGGGGAAATTGAATAAAGAGTATACAAGATCTCCATATTACTTTTTACCAGTACCTCTGCATCTATAATTATCCCAAAACGAAAGATTTAATTAAAAATAAAAGATAGGCTCGGCACCTGTAGCTCAGCAGCTAGGGCACCAGCCATATACACTGGAGCTGGTGGGTTCGAACCCGGCTGGACCTGCCAAACCACAATGTTAGCTGGGCATTGTGGTGGGTGCCTGTAGTCCCATCTACTTTGGGGGCTTAGGAGAAGCCAGAAGTTACTGGGGTATATCTAAACAGAGTCAGGTTCTGGTAAGGCCACCTGGAGGCTAAGGCAAGAGAATCACTTAAGCCCTTGCTGTGAGCTGTGATGCATGGCACTCTACCGAGGGTGACATAATGAAACTCTGTCTCAAAAAATAAATAAAAATAATAAAATAAAATAAAAATAAAAGATAATGGAGAGCTTACATGCTCCAGTATGGTTCTCTGAACCCGGCTTGTAAGTCCCAAGGCCAGGAAGAGATTTCAAGTCAAGGTACAGAATGACCCTTGAGATGGCATCCCTATTGACCCAAGAGCCCTCAGGTTGCACTGCTGACACCACTAAAGTGAAACCCTGGTCACTTCTGATAAAACTACAACCACTGATGCCTGTGGACAATGAAGCATCCACCCCATTGCAGAATGGACCTTGTAGGGCCCTGCCTCTTCATGTCATCAGCTCCCTAGTCAAAGACAATGCAACAGCCCAGAGTGGTGAGGCCTGGGTCATATGCCTTCCTTTCTCTGAGCTAAAAGGGAAGCTGAGAATAAGCCCATCTGATTTTCTGTCATTTACATGGTGGGATTGCCACTGATCAAGACCCCTAGGAAACAGAGTTCCCCAGACATAGGAAAAGGATTCAGAGCTGGGTGGCCTTGAGTGATGGCCAATGGCCACCATACCTACCCTTTCTCCCTCTTCCCCCTTGCCATCCCTCCCCCCTTACACTTCCCTTCATGCAGCTCACTGCTCCTTAGGCTTCAAGACAGGCCATGTCCTCCAAGAGTCTTCCCTTACTCATGCTTCCTCCAGAGTGGGATTGGTTCATCTCCCACATGTTGCCATATGTTGGTCTACTGCTGAGTTTTAAGGATATAAATCCCACCTTTATATCACTGCCTGACCCAGTACCAAGCCCAAAGCTCAACAAACATTAGGTAAAGGGGGGAGGAAGACAGGGAAGAGCCTGCCTGCCAGTCAAGGTGGCATTTCTCAGAAAGAAATGAGCAGACAGGATGCTGAGCAGCCTATTGGGAGCAAGGAGTGTGGGTAGGGAGAGAAGAAGGAGGTGAATGGACACGTTCTGGACAGGGACACCCCCCCCCCCATTTTCTAGGCCTAGGCAAACAGGCCTTTTCCAGACCACATTCTCTGGACTCAAGCAGGATCACAGAAAAGCAGCCTGATCGGTGTCTCCTGAAGTGGAAAGCATACACCTTGCTGCCTCACCTGGGACAGGGACTGTAAGGACCACGTTCATTTGCTAATTGTTCTTGCCTGCTGGCCCTAGCCCACTGTGATTTGTTCCAGACATGCACTCCCCAGGACCCCCGGCTCACAGGCAGTATATGAACCCATAGAAAAAAGGCCCATGGGGGTTTCCTATTTGGGTTCCCCCACTTGCACTGCCAGAAGTCCTGCTGCCTTATCTATTTCTTTCTCTGTCAATAAACTCTGTCCTTTTGCTTATCCACATGGTCTGTGGTTTCAATCTTCAAACGCCAAGATCAAGGACTTGCCATAGAGAGAACTTCAGGCAATAGCAGGTGATCTCCTTTAGTCAGGCGGATTGGAGGCAGCTTCTCCCGTTCTCCCAGCAAGATGTCTGTCATATTAAAAGTGCCTTTCTTCCTGGGAAATCCTCAGTGGCCCAATAGTTGGATTTTTATAGAATAAGCAGCTGGACCTAGATTGAACCCCCCTTGTGGTTTCCACAACAGAACAGTAATAAATGTGGCCTGAGGAGGGAGGGAGAGTGTGGTCTGGGGTACTTCAGAAGTTACAGCAATGGGGCAGTTTCAGGTAGAGCTTAGTCATCCAGGAAATTCTTAAATGGTCCTGGAAGTGAGGGACAGACATGAGCCATCTTGGCTCAGCATCTTATGGCCATGGCCGGAGCACAGGCTGAGCCTTGGCGGGTTGGCCTCACTGAGTTCCACTCCCCAGGTCAAGGCCCGCTGCTCTCCTGGCCTGCCTTACTGCTCCAACTCTGGTACCAGAGCCAGGTGGGCAGCCTGCAAGAGGCTCCTTGTATCACCAATTCCCTGCCTCTGGGCTGCCCAGCTGCCTTGAGGGTGAGACAGGTTTGAAAAGCACAGTTGAAAAGGAGCTAGAGACCACCAATTCCTCGGTTCCCTGGAGGTGTGAGAGAACAGACTTCCAGAAGACTGGTTTTCACCTGGACTTTGACACCCACATTCCACTTAAATTCCCTTTGACTGCCTTTTGAATAACAATGCATTCTACTAAGCCAGGCTAATGGAAAGTAATCTTTCTTTTTCAGAGCTATTGCTCTGTGAAGTGCTTACCAAATTGGGTTTTTAAATAGCAGGAGAGCCAAACTCAATTTGGGAATTAATGTTTTTAAACCCAGCTGGAAACCTTCTTCTTCATTCCCAAGGCAGAAATTGGAATTAGAAATCCCCAGCTGTTTCCTGCCTCAGTGGATTTGGGGGCTTAGGAGAAGCCAGAAGTTACTGGGGTATATCTAAACAGAGTCAGGTTCTGGTAAGGCCACCTGGTGGCCCAGCCCCAAAAGTGTTCTTGCCAGAGCCCATGAGCTCGTCTCTCACATACCCTACAGACCCTGGCCACCTCTGACCAAAGAGAAAGCTGACTTGAGACTCTTGAGTTTATAAAGAATAAGCCATTGGAGGTAGCAGGACATAGAAAAACCTTCTCTCCTTCCTCATGGGCCAGTGGCCACCATGGTTGTTGGTGCCACCTTCTTTATCTCCAAGACAGACCAAGGCCTTAGGGCTCAGCTCCTTCCAACTGGAGAGTCCATTTGGCTCTTGGGAGCTGAGGCTTTCCCCCTGAGGCTGGTGGCCTGAATCGTACCAGGCCAACCTCTGCACCTGTCAACTCCCGTAGGGCCCAGGCCTAGGTGGTATGGTGGCTTCCCCAGCCAGAGGGAGGGGAGGTGGCTCAGAAACTCCTCCCAGCACCCCAAACTCACTTTTCTTGCAGCACTCCAGATCTCGCCCCACTCAGGAGCTTCCTTGGCTGAAGCTCAGGCTGCCACCAGATTTCCTGTGACAGCCTGGGTCATGTGAACCAAGTGTGCAACTGTGGGAAGAACCTAAAGGCTTGGACCAAGGTGTGGGAACTGAATTAAGAATAAAGACTACCTGGCAGAACCCAGAATCTGATCAAATTGAGCCCTGACGTTACCCTATGGCAGGATCCAATAGATCAGGCTTCCCGGTACCAACTTATTACAAGATCCTATCAGATCATGCCTCATTATCCTGTGCTTAAAACCAGGCCAACCCTCTTCTTGTTCAAGGACACACTGCTTGAGGACTATCCCCCATGTGCTCCTTACTTGTGCCAAATAATAAAACGCCCTTGCTACAGCCAACTTGGCTGTGTCTACTCACTTGATATCTGCCAAGCAAATGAATCCCTCCATTGGGAAGATAACATTCCCTGTTACAGAACTGTGGAGGCAGGAGTGAAACTTCTACCACTAACCTCCAATAAATGCCTCAGTCATAGCAGAGTTCCCTAACTCAGCGCCCTTATCTCAGTCTCTCGTTTTTTCAGAGTTTCTGTCTTCTCTCTGCTCTCTCACCTCCCCAGACTGGAGCTAGAATGTATTAAGCCCTTATCACCCGCCTCAGCTTTGGGGGTACTGGAAAGAGAAAAAGTAGCATTCATGTCCTCAGGGAGAGTAGAGAGTTATCAGGCAGAAAAATGATTGAATTCCTTTGTGTGTCTCTTTTAAAACTGTAGGGAAAAAAAAATCATGTCCAAATTACAATGGCTGTCAGGAGCTGGAGGGAAGAGGAAACAGAATCTGTGCTTTTCTAAGTTCTGAGGCATTGATTGGGGATTAATGGAGGGAAATGGATAATGGGCTAATTGATCAGATAATTTATATTTTCAAACAATCACCAGGTTAGGGAATGCCCAGCAGGACCTGACCTATTATTCCTTTGTTAGAGCTGTTAAGAGGATGACAGTTCCAGTCTCTGGACCATTTTGTGTCTGAGGATCCTCAGGTTCAGGTTTGATGATTTGCTAGAAGGACTTATAGACCTCAAAAAGCGGTTATACTCATGGTTATGATTTACTACAGCAAAAGGATACAGATGAAAATCAGGAAAGTAGGGGCAGCGCCTGTGGCTCAAGGAGTAGGGCACCGGCCCCATTTATCAGAGGTGGCGGGTTCAAACCCGGCCCTGGCCAAAAACTGCAAATAATAATAATAATAAAATTAAAAAAAAAAAAAGAACTCTGCTAAGGCGCCAGCCACATACACCTAAGGTGGCGGGTTCAAATCCCCAGCCCAGGCCCGCCAAACAACAATGATGGCTACAACCAAAAAATGGCCGGGCATTGTGGCAGGCGCCTGTGGTCCCAGCTACTTGGGAGGCAGAGGCAGGAGACTTGCTTGAGCCCAGGAGTTGAAGGTTGCTGTGAGTGTGATGCCATGGCACTCTACCCAGGGGTACAGCTTGAGGCTCCATCTAATACAAAAAAAAAAAAAAAAAAAAACTCAGTAAAGTAAAACGGGCTATAGAGTGGTATTCAGGAGAAACCAGGCAGGAGTTTCAGGAGTCCTCTCCCAGTAGAGTCACACAAGCAGGCTCACCTCTCCCAGCAATGATGATTGACAACCTATGGGAAGTATGGCCAGCCAGGGAAGCTCACACCAGACTTGGCGTCCAGGGTTTTTACTGGTGGCCATGTAAGCATAGATCATACACATGACCCTAGCCCAGTCTCTAGCACCCTCCCTCAGAAGTCAAACCGGTACAGCATGGCTCTGGGCCCCAGGGCAAACAAAAACAGACATTCACATAAATCACATTATTAGCATAAACTATCCAGTGTAGCCCAAGGCCTCAGACATGCAAAGACACACTTACTCCAAGGGCTTGGAGGTTATCTCCCAGGAGCTGGTCAAGGGTCAGCCCTAAAGATCTTTGGAAGGAGCTGGATTTGGACAACATAGGCCTGCTGAGTTAACCCTTTACTGCACATGTACCGTGACAGCTCCATCTACTAGACGGCTCAGGGGAAAAGGATTTCTGATGAATTACACCCTAGTTTTTTCATCCTTTATTGGAAACCCTCTGTTAATTCTGCCTTTCTATGTGGTTCAATCATTTGTCCTTACTAAATCATTTCTGAAAACCTTGCCAACCCCAGGATTATCATTTTCTTTAATATAAACTTTATTTTAGGCTCAGCGCCTATAGCTCAACAGCTAGGGTACCAGCCACATACACCAGGGCTGGAGGGTTTGAACCCAGTCCTGGCCTGCCAAACAACAATGACAACTACAACAAAAAAAATAGCCAGGCATTGTGGCAGGTGCCTGTAGTCCCAGCTACCTGGGAGGCTGAGGCAAGAGAATCACTTGAGCCCAAGAGTTTGAGGTTGCTGTGAGCAATCTGACCATGGCACTCTACCGACTCTGTCTCAAAATAAATAAATAAATAAAATAAAATAAACTTTATTTTAGAACAGTTTAAGGTTTACAGAAAAATTGCAAAGATAGTACAGAGAGTTCCCACCTACCTTGCACCCAGTTGCCCCTGTTATTAACATCTGGCTCCAGCATGCATGGTCCATCTGTCACAATGAAGGACACAATACTGAAACATGAACTAAAGTTCATCCCCTACAAGGATTTTCTTAGTTTTTCACTTAATGTTCTTTTTCTGTCCCAGGATCTCATCCGGGAGACCGCATTACCTTTAATCATCACGTCTCCTCAGACAGTTTCTAGTGCCTGTTTTGGGTAGCCTTTATAGTTTTGAATGTCAAGGGGAAAGAACCCAGACTCTGTACAATAAAAAGGTTTATTCTGAGCCAAGTTCAAGTACCATGCCTGATGTCACACCCAAGAAGCCTATCCAGGCATCCTCAAACTACGGTCCGAAGGCCTCATGCAGCCTGCCTAGGACATTTATCCAACCCACCAGGTGTTTTTGCCACTGCTGCCTGTCCTGCTTAGCAGTGACTCCCCCAATGGTCTGAGGGACAGTGAACTGGCCCCCTGTTTAAAAAGTTTGAGGACCCCTGCGGCCACACCATGGTTCAGTTACAGTTTGCTTTTATATATTTCAGGGAGACAGGAATTGAATATAAAGTCATAAATCAATCAATGCATGGAAGGTGTACATTGATACATTAGTTTGGCCCAAAAAGGCAGAACTTCTTGAAGTTGATGGTGTTTACAGGTTATCAGTGGGTTTGAAGATTCTTTGATTTGTAGTTGGTTAAAGAAATGAAGCTTTGTCTAAAGGCTGGAAAGCTTTAAGATAAGGAAATCTGTTAATCAGAGGCAAGTCACCTATAGGACATACACTCAGACTGGACATCTGCTAAGTAAACTGAGGAATTGCAGGTATGGTTTTCGCTTAGCCTTGCATCGCCTTAGGCCTGTCCACGAGTTACAAAGGACATCTCCAAGGGAGGGGGCATGACAAGGCAAGTCTGACCTCCTTTCTCCTGGCCCGCAACTCAGCCTTAAGGTATTTCTAAGGTCCCCTAGGCCAAGAGGGTGTCCATTAGTTGACTGAGGAAGCGGGAGCTCAAGATTCTATTTTAGTTCACATGAAAAATACTAATCAGTATTTTTTTTTTGAGACAGAGTCCCTCAGTTGCCCTGGGTAGAGTGCCATGGCATCCTCATAGTTCACAGCAACCTCAGCCTCCCAAGTAAGCTGGGACTATAACCGTGGTGGGACCCAGCACGACACCTGGCTAATGTTTTCTCTTGCTTGCTCAGGCTGGTCTCCAACTCCTGAGCTCAAGCAATCCACCCACCTCAGCCTCCCACTAATCAGCATTTTTTAGAATGTTCTTCACTGGGATTTTTCTGCTAGTTGTCTCATGATTTGTCTAGGGTCGTGTGTTTTTGGAAAGACCACAGAAATAAAGTTCCCTTCTCGTCACTTGGTATCAAGGGCACATGCTATCAGCATGGCTTATCACTGCTGATGCTGGCCTCAATTGCCCGGCTCATGCAGAGCTTGTCAGGTGTATCACTGCAAAGCTGCTCGCCATCTCTCCTTCCCATACAGTTCTCTTATGAAGGAAGTCACTGTACACAGCCCACACCTGCAAGTGTGGAGTTACGCTACCCCTACCCCAGGATGCACGTCTACATATTAGGGGGAAGAGAGATTTGATGGGTTTTTTGGTTTTTTTGTTTTTTAAAAGACACATTTATTCAGCATCATGATCAGACTATTACATTTAGCAATCAACAGCATGGGTGCAAAAAAAAATCTACATTAAAACCCTTTGTTGGAATGCTTTACACTTTCCACAGAACAGAAACTAAAATAACCTGTTATACAATTAGTCACAAATACAGTCCTTGAGTTTTTTGCCCATACACATGAGTATTATCTAAAACATGTCTTCTTCGTAGTAGCTAGGCCCTGCCACCCCTGTGCTTGGCTGAGGTCACAAATCTGTTGTAACCTGTATCTTCCCTGTCACTTCTCTGGCTCTCCTCTCCTACTAAGCTTTGTTTCCTGGGAATAATAATTAAAACCTTCTGCCACTGCCATAGCTGCTGCTGCTACTGGAACCACCATAGCCACCTTCGTGGTTTGGCAAAGTATTGGCTGCCACCACCATAAAGACCAGAGCTTCTGCCTCCAAAATTTCCTCCCTTCATGGGTCCAAAATTTGATGACTGATTGTTATAATTGCCAAAATCACTGTAACTTCCACCACCTCCAAAATTGCTTCCATCATTACCAAATCCATTGTAGCCATCCCCACTGCCACCATATTCACCACCACCACAGCTGCCACCAAAGCCACCACGACCTCTGAAGTTTCCTCCATGGCCAAAGTTGTCATTTCCACCTAAACCACCTCTATGACCCCCACCAAAGTTTCCAGAACCACTTCGACCTCTTTGGCTAGAGGAAGCACTGGCCATCTCTTGCTTTGATAGGGCTTTCTTCACAGTTGTGGCCCTTCACAGTATGGTATTTCTGAATGACAGTCTTATCCACAGAATCATGGTCATCAAATGTAACAAAAGCAAAGCCCCTCTTCTCGGCACTTCCTCGGTCAGTTATGATTTCAATCACTTCCATTTTCCCATACTGTTCAAAATAGGCTCTTAAGTGATGTTCTTCAGTATCTTCTTTAATGTCACCAGCAAAGAGCTTTCTCACAGTTAAATGGGCACCGGGTCTTTGAGAATCTTCTCTGGAAACAGCTCTCTCTGGTTCCACAGCTCTTCCATCCACCTTGTGTGGCCTTGCATTCACTGCTGCATTCACCTCCTCCACGGTCGCGTATGTGACAAACCCAAAGCTCCTGGAGCGCTTGGTGTCTGGATCTCTCATTACCACGCAGTCTATGAGCGTCCCCCATTCCTCAGAATGGCTCCTCAGACTCTCATCAGTCGTTTCAAAGCTCAACCCTCCAATGAAGAGCTTCCGTAGCTGTTTGGGCTCTTTAGGAGACTCTGACTTAGACATGACGATGGTGGGAAGAGACTTTAACCATGCTTCCTCAGCAGCATCCACAGGCCGGAGATTTTGGTTTTTGTCTTTGTTTTTGAGGCAGAGTCTCACTCTGTTGCCTGGGCTAGAGTGTAATGGCATCATCACAGCTCACTGCAACTTCAAAACTCCTGTGCTCAAGCTATCCTCCAGCCTCAGCCTCCCAAGTTATTAACGTGTGCTTTTTGTGTACACCCGGCAGCACTCAGGGGTGGCTAGCACTTGGGCTTCTGGGCCATCGTAGGCTAGCCAAAGAAAGCTGGAACTACAGGTGCCCACCACAATGTCTGGCTAGTTTTTCTATTTTTAGTGGAGACAGAGTCTCACTCTTGCTCAGGCTGGTCTCCAACTCCTGACCTCAAGCAATTCTCCCCCTCCAGCTTCAATATCTATATATTCTTCTGCAAGAGAGATTGATCTCCTCCATCCCATTTATTTATTTTTTATATCAGTATGGACCTGAAGAATATGCCTGTTCAGCCTATGGACTGTTTTGAGCTAAAGGCCTTTGAGAACCAACCGACGGAAGGGAAGCTCTAAAAAGAGGTCCCAAGTGGTGCCTTTGCAAAGGATATTTTCTTTTGTGAAATGTGTCTCCCTCTCCCTCACCAGGAAGAGGAGGACCCTTTAAGGGCTTTCATCAATGAAGGAAGAGCCTGACCTAAATCTGCATAACACATCTTACTAAAAATCACTCCATCTACCATACTTTTTCTGGTCACTTTCACATACCTTGCCTTCCTTGCCCTGAATTTCAAACCCCCTTTTTCTTGCTAGCCTACGATGGCCCAGATGCCCAAGTGCTAGCCACCCCTGAGTGCTGCCAGGTGTACACACAAAGCACACGTTAATGAACTTCTGGTAGTTTCTCTCTTGTCCATATGTCTTGCCAGTCTAAATTACAGGCCCTGGAGAGCTTAAAATGGATAGAAGGAACAGATTACTGTTTTCCTCTCCCACATACTATTATTTTATACCCAGGTTATAATCAAACACATTACTTTATATTTTGTTGCTCAAATTGTTCAGCTTTAACCTTTGTGAGCTCCTTCGGAGGCCCCTATGCTCCTTTGATTCACCACCTTGTTAAGGATTTGGTGTGTTTGCTCTTAGCACTTCCTCACTTTCTGATACCACAAGATGCTCCAGGCTCACCTTATATCTATTTCATGCCCCAGTCCTAGAATCAGCCAAGGTTTTAACTTTGCACCTGACATCATCTTGAGATTGTAGAATGTTACATGGAAAGATGCCTTACAAGCCGCTTTATCCTCTTTTCTTTTCTTTTTTTTTTAAAACAGAGTCTTTCTCTGTTGCCCTGGATAGAATGCTATGGTGCTACAGCTTGCAGTAACTTCAAACTCCTGGGTTCAAGCAATCCTGCATCAGCCTCCTGAATAGCTGGGACTACAAGCACCCACTACTATACCCAGCTAGTTCTTCTATTTTTAGTAGAGACAGGCTCTTACTACTGTTCAGACTGGTCTCAAACTCCTGAGCTCAACCAATCCACCTGCTTTAACCTCCCAGAGTGCTGGGATTACTGGCGTGAGCCCCCGCACCTGGCCTGGTCTCATTTTATAGTTGAGGAAATTGAGGCTGGATAGGAGCAGGTTAGGTAGATGTTGGCCAGAGTCATGTGTCACAGCAGAGTGAAGATTAGAATTCAAGTCCCCATCCAGGAGACTGCTCTTTTCACCATGATAATCTCCCCTGCTAATTTTTATGTGTAGGTGTAAAACAAGGAAGAGGTCTGCTTGCACCCCAAGATAGCTCCTAGTAGTTGAACTTTATCGGATGCATTTTCACTTGAACTTGCTTTCATATTATTTTTCCCCACTCTAGAAAAAGTTGAGGACTGAAATAAAACTTCTCATTAGGAAAGACATCTAGTTAGTGTTACTGCTTAATGAAAGTCTTGTTGGACTCGCTCGAAACCAGAGCCCTCTTGTTAATTTAATACTGTGCCTTCGATGTTTGTGTTTGGTGACATTTTCTTTTTATAAAGCAATTAAGCATTTGGTGGTAATCGTTCCCATGGATACTGTAAATTCCATTTTCTTAGGAAAACACAACTTCTTGCATTTTACTCCTATAGATACTGTATAATTGATTTTCTTTTTTTTTTTTCTCTGAGGGAATTTTATTGATGGCTCTCATTCCCTCCCCAAAGACCAACTGCAGCCAGATCAAGTGAACATAATCTCAAGATTTTATTGTCTTCATGATAAAACAAAAGATGATTAGAACTCTATCACTTGACCCTTTCTCTTCTTATCTCCTCCCAGTTCAAAATGCTTGCATCTCTTAATAGCTAGCATTCTCTTAGATCTGCAGTTTGGCTCCACACACTCAAGCCTCAGCACAATCTTCTTTGTAGTTTTAGCCTTTTT
>CAUYTI010054047.1:0-10696 GCA_963575145.1 Galago senegalensis
GCGGGCGCCTGTGGTCCCAGCTACTTGGGAGGCGGAGGCAAGAGATTTGCTTGAGCCCAGGAGTTGGAGGTTGCTGTGAGCTGTAATGCCACAGCACTCTACCCAGGGGGACAGCTTGAGGCTCTGTCTCAAAAAAAAAAACAAACAAAAAATAGCCAGGCGTTGTGGCGGGCGCCTGTGGTCCCAGCTACTTGGGAGACTGAGGCAGGAGACTCGCTTGAGCCCAGGCGTTGGAGGTTGCTGTGAGGAGTGAAGCCATGGCACTCTACCCAGGGGGATAGCTTGAGGCTCTGTCTCAAAAAAAAAAAAAAAAAAAAGAATCAAGGAGCAGGCACTGTGCTAAGTACTCCATACAATTGACTTTTATTCTTTTTTTTTTTTAATTTTTGGGGATTCATTGACTTTTATGCTTATAACTCCTCTAGGAGGAAATTGTACTAGTACTGTTTTGCAGATGAGGAAACTGAGGCACAGTAATCCAGATAAGTAACTTGTCTACACAGCTCATAAATGATAAAGCTGGAAGAGTAGATTTTCAAAAATTATTTGTTGAATGAATGAGTGAATGAAAAACCTGGTATAAGACATCTTCTTAATTAAGTAAAGTTTAGGCTTTTATCAGTGAAGATCTTTTCTTCCAGTCAAGCTTGACAAGGTGTACAATCAGAATTCCAGCTTGTGTTTCCCCTATTCTTCTTGGCCATTTAAAATACTGGATTCCTCCCAACTTAAACACCTTTTGAGCTGGGTCTCCTAGACTCAGAGCCACTAGTCTATCATACTTCTATCTATTATGGGGTGGCTCTATTGGGGTGACTTAACTCCTTCTGGAGTGTGACACAAAGATGGCTTGATTTCTTGGGTCTCTGAAAAGTGCCAGGTGGCATGTATTTATGTCTTAAAATTATTTGTGACTCAACATAATTTGAGGTTCTAAAGTTTATAATTCTTTTCTAAAACTTTCTGTGTTCAGAAAGTTCAGCAAGAATGATTTCCTGTTGTATAAGTTGTAACTAAAATGATTACCTTGGATGGGCCATGCTAACTACCCACTTACATAAGAGCATTTCCTAATTCCAGTCTCCATATTAGTGTCCTGTGGCAATAATTCCTATTGATGTGGCCATCCTGGAAGGGGTGAGTCACAAGCAGGCTGCCTCACAGAACATATGACTAACAAACACAATGTGTACAAGGCCAATGGAAAGAAGAGTGAGAGAAAGAGAGCGAGAGAAAGAGGCAGAGAAGGAAAGAAAGAGGACGGGAAGGGAATGAGAGACTCAAAACCCAAGAAAGCAACTCTAAGACTCTATCGTGTTGGGTTGTTAACCAGCTGACACTTCTAGAAAGTTTTTTTAGTTCAGCCTCTTCATGACCATTTCATTTATGTGGAAACTAAATGTAGTAGAAGTCCAGTTGGTTCTGCTTCTATATGTCTCTGGACAGACTTGTATGCAAAACCAAGAAATACAGACCAGAATTAAATTACAGGGAATACTTTTTCTCTACTAACTAGAGATCCAAGTTCAGGGTCTAGTTTAACACCTTTGGTAAATCACTTACAGATAGTCTCAATTTTCTCATCTGTGAAATGGAGATGATACAGAGCTGTGGTCTTAGCATAACTGAATCATAATCAGTT
Source organism: Galago senegalensis (assembly GCA_963575145.1). Lineage (NCBI taxonomy): Eukaryota > Metazoa > Chordata > Mammalia > Primates > Galagidae > Galago > Galago senegalensis. The sequence goes on from CAUYTI010054047.1 coordinate 1,643, forward strand.
CTTTGCATAACAACTTAAAAGACATCTAGATAAACTGTTGTGAGAAGAATGGCCAGGATAGGGAGGGAATGGAAATTGTATGTGTTTAAAAAAACTGGACATGGCTATCCTGACCACAAAAACACTTTGGAATACAAGATGATTGGCTTTATTTTAGGAGCTATTATATGGAAAGATGTTATATCCTAAAACCTGGGTCAAAGAGTAGAAGTGACAAGAAGATAGGTTTTGGTTCATTTCAAGAAGGACTTTTTCAACAATGAAAGGCATTTTTAAAAAGTGTTCTCTGATCATGTGATGGTGAATTTCCTCTATATAGAGTTATCTAAATAAAGGTGGAACAATCACTTATAGGTACCTTGAGCTACAAAAAGGAAAGGTGACTGGAATACATTAATTAAGGTTGTCCTAACCTGGAAATTCTAATTTTCTATACTTTCCATGATTATTTTATAAAATATGAATTAATGTATAAGAAAAAAGCTGAAAAATTGAATGTCGGGTGATATCAATGAAGACAACAGGAGCAGTAGGTTAGCTCATGGCCATATATAGTGGTGGCGTGCAGTAAAAGTTAAATGAGTAAAAAATACAACCTGTAAGAATACAATATGTTTTATAACTGACATTGGCACTTCCCAAATCCATAATTTAAATTAGTACTCCTCAAAAATAAACGTCTTAGATCTAAATCTAATGAAATACATATATATGATTTATATGAGGAACATTATAAAACTCTGCTGAGAAACTCCAATCAGAACTATAGAAATGGAGCGATATCCCATGTTCATGAATGGAAAGACTCAATATTGTCAACATCTTTGTTTTTCTATAGCAGTGGTTCTCAACCTTCCTAATGCCGCAGCCCTTTAACACAGTTCCTATGGGTGGCAACTCACAGGTTGAGAAGTGCTGTTCTATAGTTAATGCAATCTCAATCAAAATCCCAGTGAGTTATTTTGTGGATATTGACAAACTGACTTTAAAGTTTATATGGAGAAGCAAGAGACTCAAAATAGCCAACTCAATATTGAAGTAGAAGAACAAAGTTGGAGGACAGATGCTACCCAAATTTTAAAACTTACTATTAAGCTATAATAATCAAGACAACAAAGAATTGACAAAAAATAGACGAGTAAATCAATGGAACAGCACAGAGAGCCCAGAAATAGACCCACACAAATATAGTCAACTGCTCTGTGATAAAGGAGCAAAGCCAAGATAATGGAGACAAGACTGTCTTTTCAACAAATGATGTGACCAACTAGACATCCATATGCCTATAAAACATAATAAAGAACCTAGACACAGACCTTCCATCCTTCACAAAATTTAACTCCAAATGGATTATAACCCTAAATAACAAATGCACAACTATAAAACTCCTATAACACAGGAAAATATCTAGATAACTTTGGGATATCCTGATGACTTTTTAGATACAACATCAAAGGCACACTCCATGAAAGAAAAAATTGATAAGATGACTTTAAAATTAAAGCTTTATGCTCTGCAAAAGACACTGTCCAGAGAATTAGAAGACAAGCCACAGAGTGGGAGAGAATATTTGCAAAAGTTATAGCTAATCAAGGACTATTATCTAAAATATAAAAAGAACTCTTAAAGTTCAAAAATAAGAAAACAACCCAATTAAAAAATGAGCCAAAGAGCTTAGACACTAATGAAGAAACACAGATAGTAAATAAGCACTTGAAAAGAAGTTCCATGTCAACGTTATCAGGGAAATGAAAATTAAAACAATGAGATACCACTACACACCTATTAGAATGCCCCAAATCCAAAATGCTGATACCACCAAATGATGGAGAGGATTCAGGACAACATTGCTGGTGAGAATGCAAAATGGTACATCCACTTTGCAAGTCAGTGTGGCAGTGTTTTACAAAACAAGCATATTTTTAATCATACAATCTTGTAATTGCACTCTTTGTTATTTACTAATTGAGCTGAAAACATAGGTGCACATGATAACCTGCATATGAACATTTACGGGAGCTTTAGTTGTAATTGTTAGAACTCGACAATAACCAAGACATGCTTCAGATAAACTGTGGTACATCCTAGCAATGGCACATTATGCAGTGCTCAAATGAAATCAGCTATCAAGCCATCAAAAGATATGAGGAGAAAACTTAAATGTATACCACTAAGAGGGAGAAAGCAGTCTGGAAGGATTATATACTATATGATGTCTAGTATGTGATGGTCTAGAAAGGACAAAACTTTGAGGACAGTGAAAAGATTAATGGTTTCCAGGGGTTGGGAGAAAAGGAGGGATGGCTAGGCAGAACAGAGGGGGACATTTTTAGGGCACTGAAGCTATTCTGTGCAATACTAGAATGGGACACACAGGCCGTGTTGCATTTGTCCAAACCCATAGAACACACGAAGCCAAGAGTGAGCCTGAGTGTAAGTTATGGACTTTTGGTGCTAATGACGTGTTGACCAGTTGTAACAAACATACTGATCTTACAGAGAATGGTGATCGTTGCATGTGTGGAGTGGGAGTTTGGGGGAAACTCTGTCCTTCTCACAAGGGAACCTAAAACTGTGAACCTAAAACTGCTGTTAAGAGTGAGGTCTATAAAAGAAAAAAATAGCAACCACCACTACTCCTCTTGCTAGAGCAGTGGTTCTCAACCTTCCTAAGGCTGTGGCATTAGGGATAAAAAAAGCAACCTGTGCAATAAGAGAAACAGGTAAAGCTGTTACCTGCCTGAAGGAAATGGTCCCAAGCCCTTCCCTGATCCCGTTCCCATCTATATTTTAGGATTTTATTGGAGGAAAAAACGTGGGCATATAAAATGAGATTAAAGGAAAGGAGGAGCAGTTCACATTTGCTCCAAAAAATGACTACAATTTGTCTTTCTATAAAGAGAAAAGACTAGGGGGCAGTAGTTCTTAACCTTCCTAATGCCGCAATGTATTTTCATTGTTAAAAAGGGGTTGCGACCCACAGGTTGAGAACCACTGGACTAGGGGCTCTTACTTTTGCCCATTAGTCCCATGGTGAGCAACTGTGGGACTCCAGCGCACCAGAGAGGATGCCGGTGAATATCACCTGCGTATGATAAGAAGCAGGAGACCACTTGCGTCTGAGCAGCCCTCCACGTTCCTGGTCCCACCAATGGAATGCAGACCAAAAAAGCCAACTAGGGAAAGCCGCGCTGGGGGTGATTCCGAGATTATCATTACTGTTGAGTTATGTAGCCTTGTCCATGTTAATTCTCAAGCATTTTCTACATATGGTAAAAAATATTAATACACATTTTAGTGCTGGCAGCATTTTTTTATTTCAACAGGATTTATTTAGTCACCACAAAATGTCACCAACCTTGTCCTGCAGTCAGAGTCACATTTACTGCAGAAGGGTGAGCACACTCAGAATTTCTCAGCTGGAGGCATTCTTTAAGGAAATGACATCTCATTTATATTGTGCCAAGTTTTCTTTCTTTTCTTACTTAAAATTCCAGCCTATTCTTTTTCAAAGGCCTACTGGATAACTTCACTTGTTTGGCTTACCTAGAAAAACATATCAAACAAAGTTGATAGTGGTCTCCATTAAATCTCCAACAAGCTTTGATTCTGATGATGCTTAAGAGTGTGACCTAATTGTCCCATCTGACTGCTTGAATGTGGGGCCAAACTGTGAAATATGGTTCCTGACAGCTCCCAAGAGGCAACAATTTTAAATATAGAGAGATCGGGAAGAAAAGGAACCCCACAGGCATACGAGCCCTCCTCTGCTCAGGGAACAATAACCAACTTCAGGGATCCAAGAAAAAGCCTCGGGACTGCAGGAGAGATGTGCAAAAATAGTTGATAAATAAGGCAAAGGGTTAAAGGAGCTTTCACCCATATTTTCCACATGAGAAAATCTGTGGTCAGGAAGTGGTTCAAGCTGTTCAAGGAATCCAAGCCTATGAAAAACCAGAGGGAAGAAACAGGGAATATTCTTTTAAGATAAAGTGAACTATGAAGATGGTGGGAAACCTAGTAAACCTTTATGATAACAGAATAATAGTGCAGTAGAACCTCTATAAGTTGACCACCCAGGGGACTGTAACAAGCTGGTCCACATATGGAGGTGGTCAACATAAGGGAGTAGGCCTACTGTACTGACGCATGCATGTGGTGCATGTCCGGTCTAGGAAAATGAGGTCAATTTTAGGAGGTGGTCAATGTAGGGGAGTGGTCAACTTGTGGAGGGTCTACTGTATTTTGGAACATGAAGCTAACAGTTCAAGAATTCTATCCTCTCTCCTATGTGATCACTCGGAATCTTCCTCCATCTGAGTAGACATCGAGGCTGTATTACCTAACACAGTGAGCAGTGAAGAGACAGGGGAACTCACAGGGAAGCCTGTCCCAGTGGGGTAGAGATCTGCTGTATCATCTGCCGTGTGAGTGAAGGGTAAAGTGAGGCTTGGGGGTGTTGACTTCATATTGTCCCTAATGCAGTCTGCACATTGCCATGAGACAGCCTTGCCAGAGGTGTGAGGGAGAAGAAATGATAAGCTTTTAGCTTCCATCTGTCTCCCAATGGAAAGTGGCCCCCAGAGGCCACCTAAGGAAGGAGTCCCCAGAAGGACAGCTCTTATCTGCAGCAGTATATGGCTACCCGGAGAGTCACCGAGCATCCTCAATTCACTCCTGTTCTTTTCCAGAAGGAAAAGAAATGCAAGCTCTCACTGAGGTTAAGATATGGCAGGTAATCTATTAAGTTTAGTATAAATGTCTTAACACAATAATTAAGTAAATGACATGCGGTATATATTAACCAGTGTGATTTAAGCCTTCCTAATTTTATGTGAAATCAGCACATTGTACCCCACAAATGCATTAATGTATACATGATCTATGTGTTTATGTAATAAAAAAAGGAAAAAAAAGACATGGCAGATAATATAGAGATTAAGAAGGGACAAGACCTTTCTCCTGCCCTAAGCTAGCAAGGCAATTTTACAATGTCCAGACTGCACCCACGTAGTCCTTGAAACTCCACTAGGGAAGCGATGGTAAAGATGGGGCATGGGAGTCAAGAGTTCAGCCAACACAACCTAAAGTGAGAAACACTTCCTGGCTGCCTTGAGACACTTTGCAGAGCCAGTGGCTATCAGCGCCTTGTGAAGCGCTAGCAGCTTCCACATGAGAGGCTCCTGCAATAATCCCCTCAGTAAATCCAGAACCACTCAACAGTCACTTAGCACTTGTTCCCAGTCGCTAGGCTAGGTCATGTCACTGCTCAGGAGCTTGTAGAATACACAGCTATGAAAAATGACATCTCAAGGCTGTGGTAAGTGACAAAGGGTAAGACAAAGGTCTGTGGGTTTTCAGGACAGGAGACAACCAATGATAGACTTTCGAGTTCCGGCCCTTCAATTTGAGGCTAAGCGGGTGATCCAGTGATCTCTGGCTTTGGCTTTGTCCCAAAGGCTTAAGGTAGGGATGCAATCCTGGTCTCCATTATGTAATGCCGGGCTGTGTGGTCACTGCAAAGCTGGTCATGCACAGCCCACAGCTGTAAGGCTCAGACAGTGCTACAACAATAGCTGTGATTGACTGAAGGAGAGGGGAGGCAGTGAAGCAAACAAATTTTCTTTGCTGATTCCTAAGTAGGTCACCTACCTTTTCTTTCTATGAATCTATTTTGGTTGGGGAATCAGAGAACCAGTTTAGCAATGAAAAAGACAATTACAATTTGGTGAGCACCTGACTCTCTGCCCAAGTTCTGCGGCTATCATGAAAGAAAAGAAAAAAATTAATTTGGGGGTGAAATTTCAAGTCTAATTTGGAACTGACAGCTAGTTTGAAACATGAAATGACCACACAAAATGACTTGATACAGAGAGAGGCTGAAGAAGTGAGATGGATTAGGGAGCTGCTAATATCCACAGAGAAGGGGGGCATAGGGTTAACATGTAAGATTGGGGCATATTTGGGATCTGGCTTCCTGGGGCAAGGGCAATTGCCCGAACATGAATAAGTGCTTTGGTATTGAGGAGTAGCTCGAGAAAGAGATGGTCATACTTTAATTAGGAACATGGGTTTGAGTCAGCTATGAATCCCAGCTCTATTTCCTTATATGGCTGTGTGCCACTGGGCAAGTTACTTAACTTCAATGTCTCAATTGCCTCATCTGTGAGCTGGAGCAATCAAGCCTCATCAAGCTGTGAGACTTAAAAGAGACAAGACATGTTAAGTACCTAGTACAGTGCCTGGACTTGTGAACCTGCAGCAAATACAGCTCTGATTGATTGATTGATTGATTCATTCATTCATTTTTTTTTAAAGTCTCTATAGGGGGAGGGCCTGTGTCTTGCCTGTCACTGTTTCCTAACACAGCACATGGTAAAATGTCAATGTACATTTTTTAATAAGTGCATAAATGAATGAGCAGGGGACACAAATGAGCACAGAAACCCAGGTGAGCAGACTCGTAATAATGTCATCACCAAGAGTACCAAATTTCTTTAAGCCAGTTGCCACATTTATTGAGGTAGAATTTCCTTGGGAGTATTTCCTCCTTGCCTCATGGGAAAAGCAAACAAGCACAACACAAAGAACCCGATATCTCGCTGATGGCATTACAATTAAAAAGGGGATTATCCGAAAGAATTATGTATGGTAACATACATAAGCTGTCACGTTAAAATAAATCCGATTATTCATTTGTAAAAGTTCGGTGAGTCTTCGGGTTTCTCTATAGAAAAACGACAAACATCTCTGTCCATTACATAAAACTCTAGCTCGTTTGTTCAGGCACACAAAAGAGAATGCCATGGCTAAATTTTAAGAACAGTATTTTTTTTTAACAGATAAGTGATGCTCCATACAATTACAATAGCTTAAAAAATGAATAGAATATTCAATTCAGCAGGTTCGTTTATTGTAACATAAATTAACTGACCTTTGCTGATTTAAGTCTGACTCGGGGCGTGCACCTGGCATTTTCTCCGTAGTGTGGGGCCAGCAGGCCGAGAGAACAAATGCTAATAATCTTCTGTTCACACTCATGGAGGGCTTCCCATGTGTCAGGCACTTGTAAGAACTTTAGGTGCATTTACTAATTTGCTATTTACAACTCTGTGAAGTAGGTAATTTATCATTCTCATTTTACATGTTGGAGACATGCAGGCACAGAACCAGTAACTCACCCCAAGTCACTCAGCCAGCTCAGCAGCAGAGCTGGGGTTCAGAGCCAGGCATTGTAACTTTTTTTTTTTTTTTTTGAGACAGAGCCTCAAACTGTCTTCCTGGGTAGAGTGCCGTGGCATCACAGCTTACAGCAACCTCCAACTCCTGGCCTTAAGCTATTCACTTGCCTCAGCCTCTTAAGAAGCTGGGACTACAGGCGCCTGCCACACGCCCGGCTATTTTTTGGTTGTAGTTGTCATTGATGATTGGCCGGCCCAGGCTAGATTCAAACCTGCCGGCTCTGGTATATGTGGCTGGCGCTTTAGCCGCTTAAACTACAGGCACCAAGCCTATTGTAATTCTTGAGTGTTCCCAGCACTGTGTTCAGATATGTCTACCACCACTTGTTCTCTTCTCTCTGTAGAGGACTGTGGAGGGGATGGGATGCAGTGACCAGCATGCACATCCTTATCCAGCTCCATACGGAGCAGTAAGAAGCAAGACAGGGCTGCTGGACAGTGAGGTTTCTAAGTCAGTTTGTTATCAAATGCAGAGCTTTGCAATCCAGGAGCCTTCTTAGTGATGCAGATTCTTGGGCTCTACATGCTGCAAGGTTTAACTGAATAGGTCTGGCGTAGGCTCAAGTTTGCGTTTCTACTTATTTCCCCAGGCAAGGATGAAGTGATTCTCCCCCCAGCCTAAACTCCTGATTTCCCTTGAAATTCTCTCTCTCTCTCACACACACAAATGAATAATAGATGATAAATGAGTGGTTTAAAATTTTCCATGATGAAAAAATGTATTTCCAATAAGGAAAGCTCTGGTTTTAGGTGAAATGCACAGCAGATAGCCCAATTTTAGGTCTCACACTCAAATTTTGCTCTGTTCATTTCCCATAGCTGTGGATCAAATTACCATACATTTAGTGGCTAATGACAATATCCTTTTGTTCTCACAGTTTGTTGAGTCAGAAATCTGAGGGCATAAGCTGGATTCTCTACTTAGCTCCCAGTTAAGGCCAAAGTCAACACTTTGGCCAGATTGGACCCTAATCTGAGGCTGTGGAAAGTGTCTAAGATCACTCAGGGTGTTGGCTTTTAGCCCTTTCTACTTATAGAACTAAATCTGCATGTCCAAGCTAACTCTTGCCTGGACTCACTATAGACTTCCATAAGCAGTTCCATTCTTGGGCTTCTACCTTCTAAATAATAGCTGTGTGCCTGGTCCTTCTGGTGTTTCTCCGTCAGCTGGAGAAAGCTCTCCACTTTTAAAAACTTCATGCAATTAGATTGGGCACTTCCAGGTAATCTCTCTTGATTAGCTCAAAGTTGACTGATTAGTAACCTTAATTACATCTGCAGAATATTTTGTTGCCAGCTAGCATAAGATAAGCATGAGTATGATACCTAATCATATTCATAGTTCCAGGGATTAGGGCAGAAAAATCTTGGGGAGCTGTTTTGACATTCTGTCTACCACAAGCCATCATTATCTTGTCCATCCATAGTCAGCATCTTTAAGGAGAGATCTTCTAAGAGTAAGTTCTCCTTGCTTATATCATTCAGACAATTGCTTAGTTCAAGTCCCTTCTTTATTTGGCTTGAACATATACAGTGTAAGTCTACTTAAATCAAGTATGTCTTGGCTCGGCACCTATAGCTCAACTGGCTAAGGCGCCAGCCATGTACACCTAAGGTGGCGGGTTCGAATCCCCAGCCCAGACCCGCCAAACAACGATGGCTGCAACCAAAAAATAGCCGGGCATTGTGGCGGGTGCCTGTAGTCCCAGCTACTTGGGAGGCGGAGGCAGGAGACTTGCTTGAGCCTAGGAGTTGGAGGTTGCTGTGAGCTGTAATGCCATGGCACTCTACCCAGGGGGACAGCTTGAGGCTC
>CAUYTI010054054.1:0-14990 GCA_963575145.1 Galago senegalensis
CCTGTGGTCCCAGCTACTTGGGAGGCGGAGGCAAGAGACTCGCTTAAGCCCAGGAGTTGGAGGTTGCTGTGAGCTGTAATGCCACGGCACTCTACCCAGGGGGATAGCTTGAGGCTCTGTCTCAAAAAAAAAAAAAAAAAAAGATTAAAAAAAAGATTTTAGAGCATCACAACAGGTTTTCTTTATGGGACCATGGAGAAACAGGGTACCAATAACGGCAGGTGGCATTATATATTGGTACAGTGTTCTGGAGACTGACTTGGTAAACTGCTATCAAGACATACCATAATATTAACAGATGAAATGATATAAAATCTGAGATTTCCCTCAATGTAATCCAAAGGTAGGAAAGGAAGGGGAAAAAGAGATGAAAGATCAGATACAATATGGTAACTGCTGAAGCCACCGATGGGCACATCCCTGTATCATCATCCCTGTTTTTGTACATTTGACAACTTTTTATAATGTAAAAATTATAATTTTACTAATTTTAATGGTATCAAAAAAGTATGCCTTTGACATATTAATTTAATAGGAATGTTCCTTGACTTATAATGGGGTTACATCCTGATAAACCCACTGCAAAATGAAAATGCATTTAATACACCAAACTTACCAAACATCATAGCTTAATATAGCCTATCTTAAATGCACTCAGAACACTGACATTAGCCTATCACTGGGTAAAATCAATTAAACACAAACCTATTTTACAATGAAGTGCTGACTACTCATGTACTTTACCAAATACTGTACTGAAAGTGGAAAAAAGAATGGTCACAGGGGACTTGAAGTATAGTTCCCACAGAGTACATATTGCTCTGCACCACCTTAAAGTAAAACATTTTGTTAAGCTGAGCCATTCTAAGCTGGAAAATGTCCCTATACAGAAATACACGCTAATACATATTCAACAGGAACAAAAAAGAAAATGCGTAAAGATGTTCATAGCAGTAGTACAACAACAACAACAAAAAAGCAAAACATGAAAAGAAAAAGGCAGCCAATACTGGAAGGTTCAATATACTGTCCAGTATGATAAAAGATGCAATTACTAAAAATACTTATATTACACAGCACTCTGAACAAGATACGATTTAAAACTCAGACTAGAAATAAAGGGCACGGTGGCTCACACCTGTAATCCTAGCACTCTGGGAGGCCAAGGCAGGTGGACTGCGTGAGCTCCTGAGTTCAAGACCAGCCTGCACAAGAGCAAGACCCCATGTGTAAAAAAATAGCTGGGCATTGTGGGAGGTGCCTATAGTCCCAGCTACTTGGGAGGCTGAAGCAAGAGAATCACTTGAGCCCAAGAGTTTGAGGTTGCTGTGAGCTGTGACGCCCTGGCACTCTACCAAGTGTGAAAAAGTGATAGTGTCTCAAAAAAAAAAAAAAACAAAAAAAAGGCAATGTGTGATTATAAGGATAAAATATTTATATGGGAAAAGTGCAGCAGGTTGTCAAATAATGTCATTTTGTTTAATGTCATCTTGTTGTAACAGCGATTGCAGGGAGCAGGGGGATCAGTTCCCCCACTGGAGTCACCGTCTTTGTGGGTCCGGGATATTTCTCCCATGCCTGAGTGGGTTTACTCCAGGTATACCAGTTTCCTTCCAAGTACTAAAGATATGTTTGTTAGGTGAAAGAATATGTCTACACTGTCCCTGCCTGAGTAAGTGTGGCTATGTTGAGTGCACCTGTATGGACCGGTGTCCTGTCCAGGGCTGGTTCCCACCATACACTGTCTAGCCACTCTCTGCCCTAAACTGGAATAATTGGATAGATAACTGTCTTTATTAATCTTTCTTAAATGTACATATAGGTCACATTTATTTCAGTGTTTAATATTAGAAGTGTTTTGGTCTTTATTTACAAATTTGGTGATGTTTTTGTGGCCGGATATACACCATAGGAACTTAACTCTTATTTGTATTAATTAGCTTATAGTAAACTGGTTTTGTTACACGCTGTTTCACTTAAAGCTTAGAGGTTCCAAGAACCTATCAATCACGTTAAGTGAGGACTTACTATAATTCAAAGAAAAATACTTCTGGTCAGATCACAGGATGATGAACAAATATTTAATCTATCGTAATTATTTATTATTATTTTACTGGTCTTAAACTTGACATAAAATGAAGTCAAGCAATGTAGAATCCTCCAAAGTTACTGCTAGTCAGGTGAACTTGGATCAGATTCCAGGAGTAGCTGAGCACTAGAGGTATTTCTCTATTTCTACTCAAATACATCACCTCTTACAGTAGGTGCTAAATGTATCAGAAGCCAAAGGAACCATCAGATAAAGGACACCATCTAAGAGTGTGGTCTTCGGGCCCCCAGCTCCCTGCCTACTGCCTTTGCACTGTGCTAGTTGTCCTTACAACCTGAGATGGCTTCTCTCCTGTAGACCCCCACATTCTGTCTGGCCAGAGGTCTGGTTCTAACCTATCCCCCAACATACCAACATGACATGCCCCACTGCACCTGCCCTGCCCAACTTCACCAGGGCCATTAGCTAAAGCTCTGCCCTCCCCTCCTCCTCTATGTCCTATGCAGCCCCAAGTTGTGGCCAGCATTCTCTCAGGCCTCCACCCTGCAGCCCCCTTGCTCAGGATGTGACACCACCTACATGGGCCACTTAGTCACACTTACTGTTTGTTTCATGGGAAGTGAAAAATCAGAAGAACACGTCCAAAGCCCAGAATGAATGCCGGGCCTCCACTCCACTGTGAAATAGATCATTACCTCAGCCATGACAACTTTCTAAGAATCTTACCAGAAGCAAAACACAGGTGAAAAAGTTACCTCTCCTCCCTTAAAACGGGCCTCCTACTTTGGGTGCTTCTTAATAAATGATCCCCAATATGTACAAAATTATTTTCTTGGGAGCTAATCTGGATACAATAGCAAAGTTCTAAAAATCAAGCCTACTCTAGCTTGACTTTCTCTGTGACTTAGCACACTGCTAAGCAGTGTGAAAATAGAAAAGACTTATTTTAAGAACAGCAGTAGAGTGATTTTTAGTCTGTAATCAGAAAACATAACTCACTTAACCTTAAATGAAAAATAAAAATTCTTTAGGCTTCGCTGGTCTACCCAGTGAAGGAAGAGAAGTAGGACATGGAAGACTGGTGCGAGTTACCTGCATACGGGTACTGGTAGGGCACAGCATACGCCTGACCATTGGCAGCATAGACAACCTGAGTTCCTGGTGGGTATGCACCACCATATGGACCATAGCCATATGCCTGCTGAAAAGAAACAGGTCTGTTAGAAAGACAAGTTTGAAATCCTTGATAATGTATTAAAATTAGGTTTCCAGGTTGTAATTAACAACATTTAACAGTCAATAATAAAAAAATGAGACAGTGTTATGCCCTTTTTTTAAAAAAATTAGTTTAAAAAAATTGTAGTGACTCTACAATCACAGTCCACTTTCAGGCTATAGAAAGAAGGCAGAAAAATACAACCAAAAAAAAAAACTGGACTCACAAGAGATTTGGATTTTAATTCAGTGGAACCATTACTTTGACCTTAATTGAGTCCCCTACACAACTACTTTGGCCCTAAACTGGGATCTGCACTGAAGACAATTGACTTGAGAAAAAACTCAGGCTCAGTTATCTCAGGTGAAATAACTGATGGAGCCTGCGAGAGGCTTACACTCAGCCAGCAGCCAGCACGTGCAGCACCAACCCATTCTCCTGTATGTCTCTTTATTCAATCAAAAATCATAAATCATGTTGACAGCATAATGCGTAAACTTAATTTGAGTTATTCAAAGCAAGGTGCCCCAAGCAATCATTAACAATCAGAAGGGAAACAAAGGATCTGCTCATCTGTAAAATGATCAGATTGGACTAGGCACTAATAAGATTTATCCAAAAGCAGTATTCTCTGGGTGAAGTCAGGTTAGAAGCATAATGCTCCCTGGCCCAATTTCAGCAATTCTAAGCAAAATATGGAGGATGAAGATGCCTGAAGTACCTGGGCAGGTGACTCATGGCTTCCCAGCCACTCAAACCTATGGAGGGCACAGCAGTGAGGGGGGATGACTAAGCAAATGACTACATATACATGAAATACCAAACAAAGTCCAGCTTTCTTATGCACTGAAGCGTAAGAGGGAGCAGACAAGCTTACAATTATAGTTAATGTCATCTATGACAAGTGTCCTGACAGAGAAGAGAAGAGGGACTGTGACCAGGCCAATGTGTGTGTAGTTCTAAATCTGTCATTTTATAAATGCAGGAGATAAGGCTCTTGCTTCTGGAAGGTGGAGTAGACATGTTTCCCCCCTACTGATCCTGCTAAGTACAACTAAAATCCCTGGATATTATATATAAAACAGATACAAAAGACTGGATGGTGGACAGAAGGCAGCCAGGGACTTTAGGACCTAAAGGAGGATGCACAGTGAGTCCCCTGGGTTTCTCTTTACCTTCATGTACCCTGGGTAACAGAGAAGTTGGCAACCTAAAAATGCCAATCAGTACAAACAAAAAAGGCCCAAGAAGGGCCTATTCTCCTCACCAAAGAACCTAGGAAGGCAAGGCAACCTAGCAAAAGATAAATTTCTAGACAAAAATCACTTGACTATAAGCCAACATCAGAGAAACACCTGAAGGCCCACCTCTACTCTCAGAAGCAAAAGCCAAGTATGAAAGCCTGGACTTCCATCAGCAAGCGTTAATAAGACACCTCTGGCCAGGTGCAGTGGCTCACCCTTGTAATCCTAACCCCCTGGGAGACAGAGGCAGGTGGGTTGCCTGAGCTCAGGAGTTCAGACCAGCCTGAGCAAGAGCAAAACCTTGTCTCTACTAAAAATTAAAAAAAAAAAAAAAAACTAGCCAGGCTTGGGAAGCTGAGGCAACAGTATCCCTTAAGCCCAAGAGTTTGAGGTTGCCGTGAGCAACTCTCCAATGAAGGCAAGAAAGTAATACTGTCTCAAAAACAAAACAAAAACAAAAAAAGGTACCTTCTCCAAATATTGTCAGAGAAGGCTGAGTGCAAATCTGATAATTCATCCCTACCAGATGGAAGACATCCCCATCCCACCCCCTGGTGTTAAGTAGCAATAAAAATCATATTTGAATAAAATAGTCTTTAAAATGAAAATTAAAGGGCTCGGTGCCTATAGCTCAACCAGCTAAGGCGCCAGCCACGTACACCTAAGGTGGCGGGTTCGAATCCCCAGCCCAGGCCCGCCAAACAACAACGATGGCTGCAACCAAAAAATGGCCAGGCGTTGTGGCAGGCGCCTGTAGTCCCAGCTACTTGGGAGGCTGAAGCAGGAGACTTGCTTGAGGCCAGGAGTTGGAGGTTGCTGTGAGTGTGATGCCATGGCACTCTACCCAGGGGGATAGCTTGAGGCTCAAAAAAAAAAAATAAAATAAAATAAAATAACTGTTTTAAAAAAAAAAAACAAAAACAAAAAAAAGGCAAAAAATAGCCGGGCATTGTGGCTGGCGCCTGTGGTCCCAGCTACTTGGGAGGTGGAGGCAAGAGACTCACTTGAGCCCAGGAGTTGGAGGCTGCTGTGAGCTGTAATGCCACAGCACTCTACCCAGGGGGACAGCTTGAGGCTCTGTCTCAAAAAAAAAAAAAAAAATGAAAATTAAAGGCCAGGAGTGGTGGCTCACGTCTATAATCCTAGCACTCTGGGAGGCCAAGGCAGGTAGATTACTTTGGCTCAGGAGTTCAAGGCCAGCCTGTGCAAGAGTGAAACATCATCTCTACTAAGAACTGAAAAACTAGCTGGGCACTGTGGTGAGTGTCTGTAGTCCCAGCTACTTAGAAGGATGAGGCAAGAGGATTGCTCAAGTGCAGGAGTTTGAGGTTGCTGTGAGCTATGATGCCACTGCATTCTACCCAGGACATCAGAGGAAGACTCTGCCTCAAAAAAAAAAAAAATTACCTACTGTATGAGGCCATGTACACTGTTAAAATGACAAAACCACATAGTTAGGAACAGATCAGTGGTTGACAGAGTTAAATGACAGAGTTAAAGAAGGGGAGGGAGGATATAAAACCTTTTAGGACTGTAAAAGGTTACTGTAGGAGTGAAGAATTCTATAACTTGACTGAGGCGGCTATTATACAATCTACACTTCATAAAATGAACATAAACAATGTTATCAATTCCAAACTCTTAGGTTTGATTTGATCTAACTTGCAACAGAAACTAGGTGAAAACTACATGAGACTGTGTGGGAGTCAGGTTTGTAGTGTAGTTTAGGCCAGGCATTTCTGGAGGACTTGTTGACCAGAGCCCAAGTTCCTCAAATCCCTCAAGGCTAGCAATAGCCTGGTGGTCTACAGAGGATGCCTGGCACCTGGCAGTGCTCATGGCTAGAATTCTGGGGTCCTGTTGACCACAGCCCAGATCTTGTGCCCCTCTCTCCCATTTTTTCAGGCACTACAGAAGGCTAGATTGTTACCCAGTAGCTGAGAAGAGAATGCCTACATAGCAACCAAAGATTACTATCACCTGAGTCCACCTAGGCACAGATGGAAATGACTGAAGTGAATTAGGCAAGTTTATCCCTAGTTGTAAAGTGTAAGCTGTAATTTGCACGGTGTGCCTACGTGAGTTTCCTTTCCTCTGTTTCCCTTCTGATTGTTAATGATTACTTGAGGCACCTTGCTTTGAATAACTCAAATTAAGTTTACGCATTATGCTGTCAACACGATTTATGATTTTTGATTGAATAAAGAGATGTAAGGAGAATGGGTTGGTGCTGCAAGTGCTGGCTGCTGGCTTAGCGTAAACCTCTCACAGGCTCCATCGGTTATTTCACTTGAGTCTGAATTTTCTCTCAAGTCAATTGTCAATTGTCCTCAGTGCAGATCCTGGCAAGAGCTGTAGGGACCCAGGCCCCAACAAGACTGACTATTCCCCCTTTGCAACTTCTTGTGAATTTATAATTATTTCAAAATTAAAAGTTACCAAAAAAAGTATGGTGCACCACGTAATAAACTGACATACATACCCATGGACAGTCAGCACCCTAAGGACTGGGGGTATCCCAGGTACCTGGCATTTTATTTAAAGTTATTTTTTTTCCAAAAAAAAGGTTTTCTTACTGATTGTAAGAATTGAAGTAATTCACTACATATAACTTTAAGTCATCAAAATCTCATTAACCAAAGCGATTATAATTAACATAATTCATTATGGGGTCTATCCTAAAAACAAAATTTGTTTAACATAAATAAAAGTATAAAGTAGCTGCTTTTTTTCATGAAAGCAACACCTGATAAGGAATAATCTGTTTATAATGAAGAAAAAGGTTTAGAACAGTGGTTCTCAGCCTTCCTAATACCATGATGTATTTCCATTGTTACAAAGGGGTCACAACCCACAGGTTGAGAACCACTGGTTTAGAGAAAGAAATTTCTCTAATACTGGCTCAAAATTTAAAAATGAAAAAACAAGGCCAGACGCAGTGGTTCCTGCCTGTAATCCCAGAACTCTGGGAGGCTGAGGCAAGTGGATTGCCTGAGATGAGGAGTTTCAGATCAGTCTGAGCAAGAGACCCCATCTCTAAAAACACAGCCAGGCATCGTGGCAGGTGCCAATCGTCCCAGCTACTTGGGGAGCTGAGGTAAGAGGATCATTTGAACCCAAGCATTTTACGTTGCTGTGAGCTATGATGCCACAGCACTCTAGCCAGGGTGAAAGTGAGACTCTGTTTCAAAGAAAAAAGAGAGAAAGAAAAACAATAAAACCAGGACAGCAGCAGGGAGACCTCAAGCTTCACTCATGTGGATGCTAAGGTGTGCACCCTACCTCAGGTGTCGGTGTGGCATACGCCGTGTACGGAGGAGGGGAAGAAACCACAGCTGTCTCATCAGTCATGACCGCAGAGCCCACATACGCCTGTGAGAGAGAGGAGAGGATGAGAGCGGGAAGCTGCCGAGCTTCTGCACTGCTCAGTGATGCTGTGCATACATCCCTTTTATTTAGCAAATAAAAGTTTAAAGGACAAAAAAATTACAGCTCTCTGAGAACTAGGAAACTCCTGTTAGTAGAGTTGGAGTCCCCAAGGTGTCCTCACTCAGCCAACAAAAGCAGAGCTCTCACACCCCAGGAAGGCACAGTGGTTAACAACCACTATTAACCAAAGTCTTTGAAAAGATGTTATACCATTCCCAACAATCTTTTTGTTCACAAATAAAAACCCTATAATGTGAAGTGTAGCAGTCAGAGATACACTGTACACAGTCTGTTTTTTGTGTTAATGAAGAAATTCTTCATTAAATTAATCCCCAGTGGAAAAGAAATATATATGGGCTCTTTTTAAAAAAAAAAAAAAAAACCATACAGCCAGGGCATGCCTGAAATCCTAGCACTTTGGAAGGCCAAGGAGAAAACAACCCTGGGGGGCCAGAAGTTCAAGGCCAGCTTGAGCAATGGAGTGAGACCCCATCTCTCCAGAACAACTTAAAAAATTAGCCAGGTTTGGTGGGCGCCCGTAGTCCCAGCTACTTAGGGGAATGAGGCAGGAGGCTCGATAGAGCCCGGGAGTTTGAGACTGCCGTGAGCTCTGAGGACAACACTGCACTCTAGCCCAGGCAACAAAGTGAGACCCTGTCTCAAAAAAAAAAAAAAAAGAAAGAAAGAAATCCGGCTCAGCACCTGTGGCTCAAGTGGCTAAGGCGCCAGCCACATAACCTAAGGTGGCGGGTTTGAATCCAGCCCGGACCCACCAAACAACAATGATGGCTGCAACCAAAAAATAGCCTGGTGTTGTGGCGGGCACCTGTGGTCCCAGCTACTTGGGAGGCAGAGGCAGGAGACTCACTTGAGCCCAGGAGTTGGAGGTTGCTGTGAGCGTGATGCCATGGCACTCTACCCAGGGGGACAGCTTGAGGCTCTGTCTCAAAAAAAAATAAAAGAAAAAAGAAATCCATACTTTGGAATCTTGCCTCTAATTTCACCCAAAGAGAGGACTTGCAGGAAAGAAAAGGTAACCGGGGCTGCAGAATACGTTTAGGAGAAAGAAATGTCTTGGGCTAATAAGAGCAAACACTGACAGAACATTAACCTTTTTACTTTCTTTTCACACATGCACAAACTCTTTTAAAACTTGACCTACAGAGATATTTATCTCCTATAGAGATAAAGGAGATAATAAAATCCCATCTGGAGAACATGGTTACCAGTAATGCTGCCTTGATTCCTAACAGATAATAAAGACGGCATTACTAGGCTCTATGACTGGACTTCACTGCCAGTGACCTCCTAAGGCCAGAAACAGCATGAGAGACAAGTAGGAGTACAAAAATGTGTTGCTTCGCAAGGCTGAGATCCTGTACATAAAAAGAGGACCCTGTCGTTTTGGAGACTTCACTGCAAACCACAGTGCAGATATTTGAGGAATACAAACTTTTCCAGAAAACACTGGAAGGAGCTGCCTATGTGAGGCAGCTCCTCCTGCAAAACATTTATCAGGTTCGTCATCAGCCAAACCCGCCCTGCCCTGCTCTGCCTGCTCCTTCACGGATGGCTAGATGGCCAAGAAACCGTGTCTACTCGATTTCCCTTTCCAACCTCCTATTCCCCAATTGTTACCCAAAACCACCCAAAAATGTTACGGTTGAATGCCATTAGCAGCTTACTGTGTTTGTCCTGGAATCCTGGAGTGTAAATTTCCACGCCCTGGAGAAAAGAAAAAAGTATGCTAGTTGAAGCAATCTAACATTTCAATGATTCTCAAACCTAGGTTGGCATCAGAATTCCTGAAAAAAAAACTTGTTTTAAGAACTCCATCAACTCACTTGAGACATGCATTAGGAATATATGTGCATTTTAAAATCATATCCAGATATGATTTATTGTAGATATATAATATTTTAAAATAATCTTTTCTAAATGTGAAATGTACAACTTGTTTTATCAGTTCATGGCAAATCTACTTCCTTTTTTTTTTAATTTTGAAACAGGATCTCACTCTGTTGCCGAGGCTAGAACACAGTGGCATCATCACATCTCATTAGAACCTCAAAGCCCTGGGTCCAAATAAACCTCCTGCCTCAGCCTCCTGCGTAGCTGGACCTATAAGCACATACCACCACACCAGGCTGATTTTTCTGTTTTTTATAGAGAAGAGATCTGACCATGTTGCTCAAGCTGGTCTTAAATTCCTGGCTTCAAGTGATCGTCCTGTAACTGCCTCCTAGAGTGCTGGAATTATAGGTATGAGCCATAGTGCCAGACTATTTCCTTTCTTTCTTTTTTTCTTTCTTCTGGATTAGCCATTAAATGTTCCATGATGAGTAGATTTACATAGTCAGCAATTTTTTGCCATTAAGAAGAATGCTATATGGCCAGGCATGGTGGCTCACGCCTGTAATCCTAGCACGCTGGGAGGCCAAGGACGGTGAATTGCCTGAGCTCACAGCTTTGGGAGACTGGCCTGAGCCAGAGTGAGACCCCGTCTCTTAAAAAAAAAAAATTGCCAAGTGTTGCGATGAGAGCCCATAGTCCCAGCTACTTGGAAGGCTGAAGCAAGAGAATCACTTGAACCCAAGAGTTTGAGGTTGCTGTGAGCTGTGATGCTACAGCACCCTACTGAGGGCAACAAAGCAAGACTCTGTCTCAAAAAAAGAGAATGCTACTAACATCCTTATTATCCTTGCATGGTCTATTAACATTTCTATAGGACAAATTCCAAAGATTCAAACTGCCAGGTCAAGAGATAGAATTTATTTCATTGCATACTACCAAGTGGCCCTATAAAGAATCTAACCATCTCTACACCTATTAACACCCCCCTAAATGGTCACAAAAAGTAGTTACCTGAATCTTAAATCTCCCAAGTATTCTAAATTGATAGGTAAGAAGCAGTCTCTCATGCACTTCCTCCTTCACCTTTTTTTACTGACCCTCTCTCCCTTCTCTCATCTTTATCAACTCTTTTTGTGTTTTATTCTCATTTTACCATCTCCTTGAGTTCAAAGATGAGCTCATTTATTTTCAAATGTTTTGGTTTTCGAATGAATGTCGAGACATGACACTCACTTTGCCAATGAGTATCGTGTTAGACAGACTATTCATAGACCAGACATGGATTTTGTTGCCCTTTCAGGTGGAACAGTTTAGAACGGCCTTTATTCTGCAAATTCCATTCTATTGTTTCAGAACATTTATCTTGCACTAAATTTCTAAGCTTCTCTGTGCTTTCTGGACATCAATAATCTTTCTGAATTCTTTTAGTCTTTGTAGCACAACTCTGATCTTTTCTCCAAATCTGCGCTCTCCACCCTTTCCCTGAGTAACTGAGTATCTCTAGTCTTTTCTCCATGCCAAGGAAGGCTATCTGCATGAGATTATAATGTGAATGGTGTGAGTGACAGGCCTTTCAGTACACCACAGAAACATAAATTCCAAACCTCACAGGGCAGCATATATTCTAATGAGGAGAAATGACAGCTGATAAATGGTGAGTGTGAATGGGGGAGAGAGCATATCATTTTAACCATGGTGTATGGTGCCAGGAAAGCAGGCTTCAAAACTTTGTTTCTTCTGTTCCTTAGCTTTTATTTTCCTCCAGACTAAAGGTTTTTTTCTAAGGCTTGAATTTTCCTTTTCTTACTGTTCCTTTCTGTATAATATTTGCATAGTTGTCATGTTTAAAAGGGAAGTAGTATCTACATTTCTTTTTGCTCTGATAGGGTATGAGCTATTTCTCCTCCACACCCTTCCTACCCAATGTGTATCAACTGGTAGCTCCACCCACTCCACGCCAGCAACAGTCTGATGACTTGGTGTTAACACTCACTCACTGTTCTATAATCCAAGGCCACTGGGTAGGAGAAAAGGAAACTTCTGGGACTGAGTAAGTCCCTTCTGAAAGGTCTGGGTCCTACACTCTCTTCTGAGCACACTTCTTTGAATGTCTCATGCCAGGGCTCACTTCACCAGCTAGAAATTGTCCTACCTCCTGAGAGCCTCAATGCCTTCCAGCCCCCTGGGAATGACAAGTGCTGGGTGAGCCTTCCAGCCTCTAGTGAGGCACCAAGGAAGTCATATTCAAGGGTGCTGCCTCAGCTTTTCCAAAAAACACCTTACTCTCTTAATCAATATCACTCCAGATGGCAGGACAGTACTGTAATTTGCAAAATTTATTATAAATATTCCATCTTGTTACTGTTTCTGAAATCTGGAGTGTGGTTAACAGAAGTGCTACATCTTAGGAGAATCATCTTTCTTTCTTTGGCTGTTTGCAGTTTTTTCTTTTCTTTTTTGGAGGGAGGAGACCAGAGTCTCACTTTGTCACCCTTGGTAGAGTGCTGTGACATCACAGCTCACAGCCACCTCCAACTCCTGGGCTCAAGTGATCCTCTTACCTAGCCTCACGAGTAGCTGGGATTACAGGCGCCCCTACAGGACCCACAAGGCCCAGCTAGTTTTTAGAGACAGGGGGTTTCACTCTTGCTCAGGCTGGTCTCAAACTCCTGACCTCAAGCAATCCACCCGCTTCAGCCTCCCAGAGTTTTAGAATTATAGGCATGAGCCATGGTGTCCAGCCAGTTTGTAGTTTTTTCTTGGAAGTCAAACTTCTTTCTGTGGCTGCTGCCATGAAATGTTTTCATCATTTCATTAGGCAGGTGGGGGAGATGATATAATCGACTTCAGCATCTTCACTCACGAGTTCTCTATTATAGGTTGTATTGTGTCTCCCTGCAAAGACATGAAACCCCAGTCCCCAGTCCCTACAAATGTGACCTTATTTGGATATAAGGTCTTTGCAGATATCAAATTACGATAAAGTCATACTGAACAAAAGTGGGCCCTTAATCCAGAATGACTGGATTCATAAGAACTGGACACACACGAGGAAGAAAGCCATGTGTCACAGAGGTAGAGACTGGAGGGATGCAGCACCAGCCTAGAACACCATGGATTACCACCACCACCACCAGAAGCCAGAAGAGGCAAAGAAGGACCCTGCCCATGGCCTCCAGACTATGAGAATGAATTTGTCAATCTTGTCATATGTGTGGCATTTTGTGACAGCAGCCCTAGGAAATAACAATCTCTTATTATTTACTTCTTAACCTTTCCGTGTCATTTTACTTCAAGTGTTCCTCTTGTTAATAGAAAATATAGCTGGACTTTATATTTTCTGCCCAATCTCAGATCTTAATTCTTGTATTTTTTTTTTCTTGAGACAGGGTCTTACTCTGTTACTCTGAGTAGAATGCCATGGCATCATAGTTCACAGCAACTTTAAACTCTTGGGTTTAAGTGATCTTCTTGCCTCAGCCTTGGAAGAAGCTACGACTACAGGCACCTGCCACAATGCCTGGCTAGTTTTCCTATTTTTAGTGGAGACAAGGTCTTGCTTTTGCTCAGGCTGGTCTCGAAATCCTAAACTCAGGTAATTCACGTCCTTCGGTCTATGAGAGCGCTACGATTACAGGTGTGACCCACCCAGCTCAGATCTTATTCTTTTTAAAGGGAATTTAACCAACTCACGTTTATTGAGATCACAAATACTGCCAGCCTAACTGCTGCCAAGTCATTTCCTGTTGGGCTGTATCAAGTTTTCCTAGTGCTTCTCTTTCTTTTCATGAGAAATATTTTCTGTTCCTTCCTATTCTTCTAGTTTAAAAAAAAATTTTTTTTTTCGAGACAGAGCCTCAAGCTGTCCCCCAGGCTAGAGTGCCGTGGCATCACAGCTCACAACAATCTCCAACTCCTGGGCTCAAGCAAGTCTCCCGCCTCCGCCTTCCAAGTAGCTGGGACCAGAGGTGCCCGCCACAACGCCCAGCTATTTTTTGGTTGCAGCCATCATTGTTGTTTGGCAGGCCCAGGCTGGATTCGAACCCACCACCTCAGGTGTATGTGGCTGGTGCCTTAGCCACTGGAGCTACAGGCGCCGAGCCATTAAAAAAAATTATTAACCTCCATTTCTATCCTCTCTAATTTGTGCCCTTAAAATTTAACACATAAGTAAACTTCTACTTTCCCACCTAGGTTAAGAACTGACCCACTCATTCATTCTTCTCAGCCAAACAAAGCCAGCCCTTTAGCATATCTCTACCTCTTCTACCTCTACTATAAGAAAATTGCCCATATTTTGTTAAAATACTGTAAAATTCTACAACTGGATATTTTTTGCATTATTACTTAAAAAAACATTTCATCCACGGTGGTGCCCGTAGCTCAGTGGGTTAGGGCACTGGTCACATACACTGAGTTGGCGGGTTCCAACTCAGCCCCAGCCAGCTAAAATCAACAATGACAACTGCAACAACAACAAAAACAATAGCCAGTGGGTGGCACCCGTGGCTCAGTGGGTAGGGCACTGGACCCAAGTACGGAGGGTGGCGGGTTTGAACCTGGCCCTGGCCAACTGCAACAAAAAAAATACCCGAGCTTTGTGGCAGGCGCCTGTGGTCTCAGCTACTCAGGAGGCTGAGGCAAGAGAATCACCTAAGCCCAGGAGTTGGAGGTTGCTGTGAGCTGTGATGCCACTGCACTCTACCAAGGGGATAAAGTGAAACTCTGTCTCTAAAAAAAAATAAAAAAAAAACCAGCTGGGCATTGTGGTAGGGGCTTGTAGTCGTAGCTACTTGGGAGGCTGAGGCAAGAGAATTGCTTAAGCCTAAGAGTTTGAGGTTACTGTGAGCTGTGACACTCTACTGAGTTACTGTGAGCTATGACACTCTACTGAGAGTGACATAATGAGACTCTGGGTCAAAAAAAAAAAAAATGCCCAGTGCCTGTGGCTCAAGTGGCTAAGGCACCAGCCACATACACCTAAGGTGGTGGGTTCAAATCCAGCCCAGGCTGCCAAACGACAGCTGCAACCAAAAAAATAGCCAGGCGTTGTGGTGGGCGCCTGTGGTCCCAGCTGCTTGGGAGGTGGAGGCAGGAGACTCGCTTGAGCCCAGGAGTTGGAGGTTGCTGTGAGCTGTGATGCCATAGCACTCTACCCAGGGGGATAGCTTGAGGCTCTGTCTCAAAAAAAAAAAAA
>CAUYTI010054055.1:0-27401 GCA_963575145.1 Galago senegalensis
TACACCTGAGGTGGCGGGTTCGAATCCCCAGCCTGGACCCGCCAAACAACAATGACGGCTGCAACCAAAAAATAGCCGGGTGTTGTGGCGGGCGCCTGTGGTCCCAGCTACTTGGGAGGCGGAGGCAAGAGACTCGCTTGAGCCCAGGAATTGGAGGTTGCTGTGAGCTGTAATGCCATGGCACTCTACCCAGGGGGACGGCTTGTTGCTCTTTCTCAAAAAAAAAAAAATAAAAGAAAAAGAAAAAATTAACAAAGAGAACTATGAAAGTCCAGAGAGGAAAGCCTCCTCCCTAGCCTCTTAGGAGAGACCTCTGTGGTTTGGGCCTTAAAGGTGGAGTTACGTTTGAAAGATTACTCCAAACAAGAGGCACTCAAATCCAGGGGCCCAGACTGCACCTAGCTACAGAGTAGAGAAGCAGCTGGAGAGGAAGTTGAAGCAGCCATGGGAGGTCTTGAAGGGAGAATGGCCACAAAAGTAGTGAGGTTTTAAAGGAGGGGACCTCCTGCTCCTTGCCTTCCCTGAGCCTGGCGCAGACATGTGTTTGAGTATTGAGAGCTCCTCCACCACAGGCTCTATCTACTAGAGGTCACTAGAGCAGAGGATCCCTGCAGACAGCTCTGGGCAGGGTTCATTTAGTACTGGGCTGGGAGTAGGTGGGGGAATGCAGTGTCAGGGGACCAGTAGTCTACACAGTGGTTTCCAGTCTCTCCTATATGCTGAGAATGTCCCTGGGAACATGAGGTAAGAAGTGTCCAACTGGCCACATTCCCAGCCTGGAACACTTTCTATTGTACCAGAAACAACTCATTTAGACTTTGAGTCTCAATTCCTTCACTTATAAAATGAAAGGAATACCCCTTCTTAGAACTGGGTGATGGGTAAGAAAGGGATTTGGTGGGCTGTAGGAATGTCAAGGCCATTAACTGATGAAGGAAGGTGGAGCCTGAGATTAGCTGCTGGGATTAGCTCAGCCGCCAGCCCTCCCCACCCGACCCCTTTTCATGCCCTGACTTAATCCTGAACCTTAATCCTGCTTGGAAATCCCTCTCCTTCAGTGGCTGTCTCCTGCGAAGGCTCAGCCTTGATGGGGAGCTCGCTGGGGGACTAGAACCTGGGGAACACAAGGAGTAGGACAAACTGGTGATAAACACGGGCCAAGACCAACCCCTAACCCTGCAAATTCCTTTTGCCCAGGAGAGCATTGGGGCAAAGGATGAATGTGCTAGGCTTGGAGCATTCGCAATGCCTCAGGACACCTTCCTTCTCAGTCCCTGCCCCATCCTGACATAATGGTCAAGGCCATGGAGCTCTGTCCAATGCTCTCTTCTACATTCTCCTTGCTACCCAAGGTTTCAACATGGAGTGGGAAGAGGGTCCCAATCTGACTCTTTCTCGAAGCCTGAGTAAGCCACCATATGGTATGAGGTCTCCATTCCCTCATTTATCCAATGGTCCCCAGAGGCACCTCCCCAGGCACCTGCTCCTCCTTCCATTTGAATTCTGCCATAGCCTCTCCAGAGGTTGGAGATCAGCAGTGGATGTGGCAACTATGCTGAGCATCCTGGCCAGCCTCATGCTGGCTGCCCTTGCTAGACATTCCCCCAGCTGCCTGCACTTCCCCCATCAAAGCACTTGTGATGACGCGCTTGGTTTCTGTCTCTCTGGACAGCCAAGCCCAGAAACCCCTGAGAGCAGGAGCCAAGACTGCCACCTTTTCCTTATGTCCTCAGTGCTCAGTCCAGAGCCAGTCAGAGAAGATGGTCAGAATACAGTGGTTAGCTGAGCAGATGAACTCACTGCACAGAAGAGGAACCTGATGCCTAAAGAGGGTCTATAACATGCCCAAGGTCACAGAGAGGTGGGGCACGGTGTGACTGGCAGGGTCCTGTCAGCTAGTGCAGGGCTGTCCTAGGCTTCATCTGCCTTCCCTTTCAGCTGCTCCTGTTAGTCTGTTAGTCCTCTTCCTAGAAGATGGACTCTTCCGTAGAGAAGACAGGGATTTAGTAGTCTCTGAGACCTTTGCCTGGTCAGTAGACATGGGTCCTATTTGTGAAGGACTAACAGCCTATCCAGGGCCTCAATTTTAAACTCCAAAATTTTCTGGGCCTCAAGGACCCCTTTGCAGTAGTAACCAATGCAAGACCAGACATTGCCCCTATGCCATCTCCACATCACCTTTAGTGGCTCCAGAAAAAAATTAGGCAGGAGGGCTGAAATATGGCCAGAACTAGAGTTTCTGCCATGAAAATGTTGTCTGGGTCTGCAGGAGAGACCCACTGCCCAAAATCCAATGGTTGACCTTGGCCAGGCCCTCACCTGACCTGGATCTTGGCTTTGGTTTACCTACCTATGTTATATCTGTGGGCTAAGGGTCAGGGGAGAGTTGCTGGTCTCTCTGTGCCCTTCCTATTCTGAGATAACCTCAAGGTTTTTCCAATCTTTAGAAGAGAACCAGGGTTCTGATCCCCATCCTTCAAATTATTCTCCTAGGGCTTGAAGAATAAGTAGCTCCATTAGGCATTACTGTCTCCCCCTGCCCTCACTGGGGCTCTAGGGAGTTATTTGTTGCTCCAGTCGGGTGGGCACTGGGTCTCTGCCAGGCCACCCACGTGGTAGCCACACATCATGCCACACTGACCTCCAGCTAACCTCCGAGAGTGCCCAGCCCCCTCTGGTCAGCAAGGCTCCCTAATAGAACATACCTAGCTCAGACCAGGCCTCTGACCTCAGACATTCCCTCCTGCTCCCTGGGCCCCCTCCCCAGACTTGGTGCCCACTCCTTCTATCTCTGGCTTTCTGCCACTCTAGCTGGAGGGGGCAGGGTTGGGGGGGTGACAGCTGTGTAAGCGATGGCGGCCGCCCTCATCCTGCCCCTCCCCCCCAGCTGTCTTTCTCCCATGACAGCTGCCCAATCAAAGGGCCAGGGGCTTAGCCAGCTCCCCCCACATGCAGGGATCAAGTGTCCACC
Source organism: Galago senegalensis (assembly GCA_963575145.1). Taxonomy (NCBI): domain Eukaryota; kingdom Metazoa; phylum Chordata; class Mammalia; order Primates; family Galagidae; genus Galago; species Galago senegalensis. Next base: position 2,972 of record CAUYTI010054055.1, read on the forward strand.
CTGGCTTTGTTCTGGAGCAAGAACAATCCAGGCGTGGGGAGGGCTCCTGGGGCCAGGCAACTCAAGTAGACTGGCCCGCCCCTTGGGGGATTCCCTTGGCTCTTCTGGTCAGTGTCTGGACCAGCTAGGGCCTGTGAACCCACCTGGACTAGGGAGGGGCAGGGGTCCAGTCTCTAGTTTCATTTTGCATCTCACATCCCCCAACACCCCCAGCTTCCAACCTAGCAGCCTCCTTCTCCTATTCCCACTCCCACAGCAGCCATGCTAGCCACACCCAGTGATGCTAAGGAATGGCTCAGAGCACTGACCAAGGGAGGGTGTGGCAGGGAGGTGGGCACCAGGCCTGGGTGATCAGTATTGAGGGCTCCTGACTTCCCTGCCCATTCTCTGGGGATGCTCACCCTTCCTGATTAGGCAGGCCTGCCCAAGAACTGCCACAGCATCCTCAGAAGCAGGTACCTGGCCTCTTAGCCCTCTAGCCTCCCAGGATGGCCAATCACACCCAGTTTGGGGGGAGGAGGAGAAGAAGAAGGCTCCAGGGGCATATCTTGGGGTCTACAAGCTCTAGTCTCCAGTTTCTTGATTTAGGTCTATTTCATAAACAAAGTGCCAAGTAGGGAGGGAGAGCTCTGACAAACTGGCAGATGCCAGAAATGCTATAGCCTTCTTACAGCATCATAGGCAGTTCTCCAAGAGTCTTCATAGCCAAGGGAAATCAAGGCAGACCCAGTCCCAGACTGGGATCCAGATGAAAGGCCATAGCCTCCCCTCACCATCTCACCTAATAAAGAAAGATTCCTAGCTTATACTCTCCATGTTGAAGACTATATGCTTACTCTGCTGCTCAGCAACAGCCCATGGCTCCCCAGTGCCCAAGGAATAATGCCTGATATCCATGGACAGGCAATCAGGCCCTTCAGGATCTGGCCCCTACTAACTTCTCCTGTCTTATTTCCACCCCATCCTCCACATACATCAGGCTGCAAGACACGCCTAGCGACTCCAGGCCTTTTGAGCCTTTGCCCAAAATGCCCATCCTCCCCACTCTCTATCAAAATCCTCCTCAAAGGCCACCTCCTCTGTGAAGCCCTCCCCAGCCTTCCAAGTCAGCTATAACCACTCAGGCCTATGTGGCCCCCAGACATATGACTGCAACTTAAGGGAGTCCCAGTTGGGCATTTCTGAGACTGTATTTCCACTAAACAAGGGCTCCAGATAGATAGAAAATTGAGACAGGACCAGGCTCAGTGTGCAGAGAGAAGAATTAGGGCTCACACACCCTGGATGCAGGGAGTAATGAGGGTAGGGTGAGAAGACTCAGAGCATAAGGGCCCAGCCACATGGGCAGAACCAGGACCTGCCTGGACGAGATTCCTAACTCGTTCCTTAGCATCCCCAGCCCCTGCTCCCACTGTATTTCCAGGTCTAGGGACTCTCCAGACATGTCATTAGGGTAGGGGATTTAGGCTGTGCTTTGAAATTTCTGGAAGACCAAAGTGGGTCTCCCCATGGCAAAGGGGGACTAAAAGAAGAGCTGGGGGTGGGATAGTTTCAAAGAGTTGAGTCAGGCTCAGCCTGTCACCACTGAAATAGCTTCACCAATCAAGAGAGAAACTTGAGGCCCAGAAAGGAAAGGGATTGTTTGTAAGGCTACATGAGAGGCAAGTGGCAGAGCTGGAAGAATCCACTACCTGTGCGACTCAGATCTGTTTCCTCAAGGGGTCAGCACCACTGGGCAATGGTGATAGAGGCTGGAAGGGAAACAGTGATGGGGAAAAGGAGGGGTGGACAGAGCCTGCCTGGGGACACAGGGTGGGGCAAGCCAGCCTCTCCATGGCCTAGGCCTGCCAGGGTGTGTGGGCCGCCTGCTCCCAGCCCCCCACCCTGAGCATGCAAGGAGAACAATCCCCTTGTGTTTGGGCTGCCTGAGCTTGCATGCTGATGAAGGCTAGAGGGTGGGGGCTGGGATGGGACACCTTAGAGGTTGAAGGGGTTCTAGAACTTGGAAGCATTAGGGGATTTTCAGATGAGGAAAGAATAGGGTCCTGAGTACTGACCCTAAAGCAACAAGGGTGACCTCAGGGAACAGCGAGGGCTGGAGCTCAGCTCCCAGGGAGTCAATGGTGTCTGAGATTTCTTTGTGGGAGAAGGAAGGCCTCTAGGGACATATGCCCTATTGGTCCAGCATGACAGTGATCATCCTGGGCTTGGTAGGGATCCACAGCTCCACATTCTGGGAGGAGAGAATGCAACTGGCCCTGGGTGTATCACCTTCAAGACCACTCTCCTGGATGGTGGGGCCGGGTGGGGCACTGGGTGCCACAGGTCTCAAGATGGCGGGCCAAGGATAGGGGAGTGAGGAGGCCAGCACCTCCCTCTCCTGGCCAAGCAGTCATGAGGTCTAGGTTGAAGTAAGTAGCAAAGCCCACGACCCCCAGCCCCCAGGACTGCTGCCAAGAAGCTAGGTCAGAGATGAAAGACTGAGGAGCAAGAGGGATCATTCTGAGCCCCCAACTGTCATCTCCATATACCCATGGCCTGAAGGTCTATGTCTGGCTCCCCTAAGGACTGCAGAGAATGGGAAGGGGTGTGTGCCCAGCCAAGAGCTGCAGGAGAATAGCAGACAGAGCGCAGAGAAGGAACAGAACCAGAACCCAGGGCAGGAGGTCAAGAGAAGAGCAGGCCCAAAAGACAGAAACATTGAGCGGGATGGGGGCCTCAAATCTGGGATCTAAGGTCCACAAAGCCCCTCCCTGGTGCTGGGGCTCCTCTGGCAGACCAGCGCCCCCCACCTGTGCAGGCCTTGGCAGGACAGGGAACATGTTCCTCGCAGTCTCCCAGTCCCCTAAACCCGGGACCCCAGCCCGTGGATCCGTGCGCAGACTCTCCACCCCTGAGAGAACCCCCAAACTTCGCGGCCCGCCGTGCCCCGCCCGGCCCGCGCCCTACCTCGCTGGGGTTGTTCTGCGGCTGCAGCAGCGGCAGCGGCGGCGGCGGCGGCACAGCGGCTGGGCCGCTCAGTCCCACATTGTCCCCGGGAGAGGCGGCCGCTCACAACTGCGAGTGACATCAGCTGCGAACAATGAGGGGTTTGACAGGCGCGGAGCCCGGCCGGCCCGGAGCCCGGCTCCGCGCCCCCCCCTACCCCCCGGCCCGCCCGGCCCGGCCCCTCCCCGCCCCCTCCCCGGATCCGATTACAGCGCGCCGGGCCCGCCCCAGCAGCCCCAGTGCCGCAGCCGCCCGCCCCGCCCCGCGCGCCGCGGTACGCCCCGAGCGGCGGTCGCTTCCGGGAGGGCTCGAGAGACCCTTCCTCTGTAGCTCCCAGGGTCCCCGGGATTGGAGGGCAGGGGTGTCCGGCCTGACGCGCAGGCCCTAGCCACGCTCTTTCCCGCGCCGCTCCACTCCCGCCAGGCCAGGACTTCCGGCCCAGCCCGGCCAGCCCGGTGCCCCTGCCGAGCCCCCTGCACCCCCATCTCGGCCTTGCGCTGGCCGAATTCGCCTCGCTCCCGGCCCGGTTCTCGTGGAGCTTAGAGCTAGGGTTTCGACCTTCTGCCCCGCCCAGCTCCCCGCTCTCCTCGCTTCTGTGCCATCCTGCACTCGGGCTTTCGCCCACCCAGACCCGCGCCCCACAACCGCACACAGCTTGGTGCTGCCCAGCCTTTATCGGCATAGGACAGGTTATCGGACCAGCGGGAGGAGGGGCCTGAGAGCCTTGTGGCCCTGGTGTACCTCGTGATTCCCCCAAATCTAACCCCAGAATTCCGTTGTGGGCTAGGGTTGCAAGGGACCAGCACCGTTGAGTTCTTTACTAGGGAAAGGATGAGTGGGGGCAGGAGCTGAGCTGTACCCAAGTCCTCCAGGCCCCCTCCCCTGGGGAGCGAATATTACCCCCCCTCGGTAATCGGCTCAGCCTGGTCCCACTGACCTCCACCTCCCCCCACAACCGAGTCTCTTGGCACCTGGGTGTGTGTGGGTGGGGAGGGGAATCCAATCTCCCTTCCTTTCCATCTGGCCTGGTGGACAAAGGGCAGGGGGACCATCTGGTCCGGCCAGGGTGGGGGAGGGGCACACAGTGTGGTCCCAAGGGGGTGGGGGAGGGGCGGCGCTCTGGAAACAGCAAAACCTGAAAGGTCTAATTGCATCACTTTATTTCACCGACCTCCACTCTCTGTCTCCCCAGCCCCACCCCCAAACCTCACAGCAGAAAACAAGCCTGGCTGGGAAGATCCAGGCTTAATAACCTGGGGAGGTGTGGAGCACCCAGGAAGAAGGAAAAAAACAAGAACTGAAAAGCAGCGAGGTGGCCCTTTCCTTCTGTGGGGCATTTCTGGGCTGGAGCCAGCTACAACCTGTGACTGAGTAGAATCCAGGGCTGGCCACACCCTAAGCCTGGCAAAAGGGTCTCCTATAAGGGCTGACCCATGTGGTCCCCACCTTCCCAGCCAGTGATGTGCTGCATGGTTAGAGGTGGATGTGAGAATGTGCAGGTCAGTCCAGAATTACATGTACCTATGCAGCTGCTTCCAAGGGAAGGGTCATATTTGGGAACATAACAACTTCTAAACACATAAGCATGCGTATGTGCATGTATGTATCTGTGGCCTAAAAGAGGTTGGGAAGTGTATGGGATGAATGACTGACTTGCAGTCAGGAGGGATTGGGAGGGGAAAGCTGGGCAGAGCAGAGGAAGGAGTGAAAGCCTAGTAGAGAAGCTCATCTAATGGATTACCCTCCCCAGATTATGTCCCTTGATTCCTGAGTTTTTCCTCTTGATTTTACCTCATCAGTCTGTTACTCCAAGAGAAAAAAGCAGAAAAGAAATATAGACAGACACACTTGTTGCATGTGCATGATGAACCAGAGCCCATGGAGGGAAGAGAGAGAGAGAGAGAGAGATATCTCAAGGCAGGCAAGGGCTCGGCGCCTGTCGCTGAAGTGGCTAAGGCACCAGCCACATACACCTAAGGTGGCAGGTTCGAATCCAGCCCAGGCCCACCAAACAACAATGGCTGCAACCAAAAAATAGCCAGGCATTGTGGTGGGCGCCTTTGGTCCCAGCTACTTGGGAGGCGGAGGCAGGAGACTCGATCCCAGGAGTTGGAGGTTGCTGTGAGCTGTGATGCCACAGCACTCTGCCCAGGGATAGCTTGCGGCTCTGTCTCAAAAAAAAAAAAAAAAAAAAAGGCAGGCAGGCAGGCAGCCCACCCCCATAGGCAAGGCTGGGCCTCATGCTAGCCCCTGCAGGAAGTCCAGCAGCCCTGCATGCCACTCCTCAGGTTTGTCCAGGTAACAGGGGTGCCCTGCCCCCTTCATGATGAGCACCTGGTAGTTAGGCAGCTGCTTTAGGTGCTCAAAGCTGGTTTGACCCATGGGGTCCTGGTCTCCATATACAATCAAAGCTGGAGTCTGAGAGAAAGGAAAGGAGGACAGAGTCAACAGCAATTGGTCACACCAGCCCCATCCTCCTGGAGGCTAGCTCCAGCCCTCCCCACCACTTCAGTCCCTCCCTGAGCCCACCTCAAATGAGGGAGAGAGATAAGCTGGCCCAGTGGGTATGGGCATAGATTGGTATCTGCCCTCGCACACAGTTTAGCACAGGGCTTGGCACAATAATCTATTAAGTAAACCCAAGGGTGGAGCTTGGTGGTGAGCTCCTCTCAGAAGATACCCATTACCCAGCCCCCCAGATGAGGAAGGCCCAGAAATAGACACCCATCAGGGGCATCTCAGCTTCCCACACAGGGATACCTTCACACTGGCATAGGCAGCAGCATTGATTTTATCAGTGCAGATGGGGGCCACAGGCACATAGCCCCGGAGCTGGGAGCCAGGGGCCATGAGGAAAGGCAGGGAGTACATGCCACTCAACGACGGACTGATCACAACGGGGGGGCCCAGCTCCAAGGCATCTACCACAGCTGCCAGGAAACTGCCAGGGACCAGTTCCCCAATAGGGGCAGGGGCTGTTGCTTCCTTGGACCGCCCCAGACCTGCAGGGATTCAGGTGTAGGAGAGATAAGACAAGGGCAGACAATGGGAAAACAAAGGAGAGAAGATCTCTTCCTCCAGGAAGCCCTCCTGTAACACCCAGTGTGCCCAGGTTTATTCCTATAGCAGCCTAGATTTATCATATTGTGGCAAGCACGAGACATTTCTTTCCATATTTGTGCCCATCTCTCCCACTAGTAACAGTATCCTGGAAAGAATCAGGTTATGACATCCAACAGGGTTGGGACCAAGTCCCAATTTTCCATTTACTATCTATGTGGGTAAGTATCCCCCCCCCCAGCCCTTTCTCCATTGCTCAGTTTTCCCATCTGTTAAAAGGGAATAAGGGGCAGCGCCTGTGGCTCAGTTAGTAGGGCGCCAGCCCCATATACCGAGGGTGGCGGGTCCAAACCTGGCCCCAGCCCCGGCCAAACTGCAATCAAAAAATAGCTGGGTGTTGTGGCAGGTGCCTGTAGACCTAACTACTCGGGAGGCAGAGGCAAGAGAATCGCCTAAGCCCAGGAGTTGGAGGTTGCTGTGAACTGTGTGACGCCATGGCCCTCTACCAACGGCAACAAAGTGAAACTCTGCCTCAAAAAAAAAGAGAATAACAAAATTATCTGCCAGTTAAGATTGCTGTGCTTAAAAGGCATTTGGCCCTGGATCAGCACAGGGTGGGTTTCTCAAGGACAGTGGCTCAAGGCCCAGTTCTACACTGATATCTACCCCCCACCTTCCTCAACAAGATTAGCTCAAGACCTTTACCCTAAAGCTCAGCCCAACCCACTGTCATAACAAATCCTGCCCAAGCTGGAGGCCTGCCCTTGGCCTCTGAAACCATACCAGTCTGGCCAGTGAGAGGTTCAGATCAACTATGCTGCCCTGTCCCTTCCACCAACAGCTGGGACCCAGCAGTCCTTGTTATAACAGGCAGTCCTAGTTATTATAACCGGTGGTCTGAGGGCTGCCCTTATATCCCCCAGAGACAGATCTGGGATTTGCATGTGGAATCACAACTGGGGGCCTGGCCCCTGACCAGGCCCTGCCTCGAGGAGACTCAGGTCTTACTACTCAGAGCTCCAACAACCTGTGGTTATAGCTCAGTGAAAATATTTTACTTCCAATTGGCCAGTCATCAATTACTATGTATCAGGTACTATCTACTTAACCCCCACTCATTGGATAATCTCATTCCATTCTTACTAGAGCCTGCCCCAAACATGAGTGTGGTTAACTTCCATTATAGTTGAGTAAACAGGCTCAGAGACACTGAGGCACTGCCTCGTAACAGCGAGGAGCAACTGGGCAGTATCCAGACCACATCAGGATCAAGACTGGAGAAGCTCTGGGCCCAGCCTGGCTATATCCTCCCAGACGCCCCAACTCCTGCCCAGAAGCCTGCCCCTGAAGTACCTGGTAGGTCAATGGCCACAGCCCGGTAACCAGCCTGGGCCAGCCTGTGCAGTGTACCCAGGTTCTGCCAGGTCTCGGAGGAGAAGCGGATACCATGCAACAACAGCACAGAGAAATGAGCCTGCCCACTGACAGGCCGTGCTTCTCGGAAGAAGAGACTCTGGCCTTGCACCTGGATGGTGCCCTCGCTCTGCTCCATGCCTGCCGCCATGCTCGTGGAATGCCTATGATTCAAAGCCAGGCTGTTAAGGGGCCACAGAACATCCTGCCCAGGTGGAGCAGGGAGGCTGCCACAGAGAGAGGGTAGGGAACAACAAGGAGGCCTCCAGGAGGCTTCCAAAACTCTAGGGACATCCTTTGGGGTCAAAAAGACATGGGTGTTATTTCTGCCTCTGCCACTCAATTGTATAACCTTGGGCTTCAGCTTCTCCATCTGCAATATGGGAACAATAAAACCTACTTCAAGAATTAGGAATTTAATTAAGAGTTTAAGAAAAGAAAAGAAACAGTGAGGCCAGGCTCAGTGGCTCACACCTATAATCCTAGCACTCTGGGAGGTTGAGGTAGGTGGATCACTTGAACTTAGGAGTTCCAGATCAGCCTGAGCAAGACAAAAGGGAGATCCTGTCTCTAATAAAAATAGAAAAACTATCTGAGAGTTGTGGCAGGCGCCTATAGTCCCAGCTACTCAGGAGGGCGAGGCAGGAGGATAACTTGAACCCAGTAGTTTAGAGTATGCTGTGAGTTATGACGCCGTGGCACTCTACCCAGGGCGCCTTTAAAAAAAAGTGATGAAGCCTGCTTGTGGTAAGAACTCAAAACGTGGGGCTCCTATTGCGATTATTGGTCTCATCCTTATTATCCTTTTCTACAAATGGAGATAACAGTACTAGCTCCAGGTGGCTGATAGGATTAAAGGAGACCGCGCATGTGCGTGCCTAGCACATAGTAAATGCTCAGTCAACGGTAAGTACCTGACTCTTTTCCTGACCAGCCTCATCTTCTCCAACGCACTGTCGTGAGTTGGCACTATAGGCCCGAGGGAGCCCAGGTTGAGGTAGAAAGCCCATTTCCAGAGGAAACCAAAGCGCCCAGTGGGGAAGGGCTTTGGAGTTCTAGCCTGCCAGAGATGCGAGGTGTTTAGCGCGCTGCCCGCCGAGACCCAATACACTGATGCCACAGTCCCGAGCGCCGCCACCGACAGCCCTGTCCCTTCCTCTGACCAAGGTTCGGGCCCAGCGGGTCTGAAAGGGCACACAGCGGTGGGGGAGGGGGGCAGCTCCAAAGCAGGGGATCTAGAGATTCGAGATGGAAAGATTTGGGGTAGGTGCGGTTGGCTTTTGACTGGAGAGAGGAAGAGAGGGGTCGAGAGCGCAGGGCGGGTACCTGAGAAGCCGGAGAACCCGCGCAGAACAGAGGCAGGCGAGGAGCTGGCGGTGGACCGAGGCCCGGGAGGGAAGCAGGGAAGAGTCCAGCTCCAGGGCGGAGACGGGGGCGGGGGCTATGCCGTGTTTCCGGGCGCCCTCTTGTGGCCACAAGCTGCCTCTGACTCCTTCGGCGCCGCCAAACCTCATTGTTCTACATTGGCCTCAGTTTCCCCAAGCCCTGCGCGGTCCCGAAACCACCGACGGCCTGCCCCACATGGACATGGCGTAGCTTGAGGAGGAGGGTTCTTACGGGATCATACCCCTGTTTCTCCCTTTCAGCCCCCATCCCCCTCATGTCCAGCCACAGCTCTCCTGGCCGAGTTGTCAGCCTGGCACAGAGTTGTGTGCCAGCGGCCCAACAGGTTTTATGAAAGGCTCCACCAGTGTCCAGCCAGGTACATTTGATCGTTTCCCAACGCCCCCAAGCCTGTTCCCCTGCAGAATGAGTTGGGTGTTGCCCACCTCTGCAGGGCACCAGTAAGAAGTAAACCCCACGTGTTCCGCACAGCCTCTCTATGCTAGGCTAGTCGCTTCGCGGAGCGCTGAGCCTGGGACATTGTTCATTTATCTCCAACCAGGATAAGTACCATAAGTACACATGAAGATGCCCAGAAGCCTCCTACACAGATATCCTGCGTTTAGGGGTGGGATGGTAGGTGGGGGGAAAGTAGTTGGGCTGAGAGCTGCATAGCAATATCTGGCATTTACACAAGGAGGCCTCTGCCCTGGGCCCTGTTCTTGGCTTAACCGGTCCTTAAGTGTGTATTATACTTAACGACAGCCCTATGCTGTGGGTCTTATCCTTAACTCCATTGTACAGAGAACTGAGCGAGGATGAAAATGTTCTAAGAGGAAGAAGCCAGGTGGCTTTCCGCCATCCCTTAGGCCAAAAGCAATTGGAGGGGTCTCGGAGCTTTGGGGCGACGCCCCCAGTACCCCTTCCCCCGGGACTACTCCGAAACTGGGCAGCAGGCCTGAGGCTGCGGACTGCGCAGGCGCGCCTCCGTATCCTCGCTCTTCCCAGTGTCAGAGCAGCCGCGGAAGGGGCGAGGGCCGCGCCATGGTCCGGGCGCTTTTCGGCTGCTGGTTCCGCGTGGGCGGGGCCCTTCCGGTCATCCCGGTGGGCCGGGTGAGTGTTCCCTAGGAGGAAGGTCTGCAGGTCGATCGAGGGAGGGACGTTTTTGCCCCGCCCCTTGCCCCGTGCCCTGGGACAGAGTCCTGAAAGAGAAGCGAGAACTGGGGCACTGGGGCCAAGAATGTGAGTGCATGTTGGTGTGTTGTATGCACATGTGCGCAAGTGTCTGCATATGTTCTTGGCAGTCTGGGTGTATGTGTTTGTCTACTTGTGTATCTGTGTGGTGTCTGTCAGTGTGTGTTTCTGCATTATATGGGAGATGTGTTCCTCAAACTGTTAGCCTGCTTGTTTCTGTCTACTGTATTTCTGCATGTAACTTTAAGGATATTTACCAGTATGTATGTCTGTGGGTGCATTTCTGAGGGTGTGTGTGAGGGTGTTTGTCAGTCTGCCTGTGTGTGCATGTGTCTTTCTTGAATGTGTACTTTTAGGGTTGTATGACCATACCTGAGTATTTCTGAAGGTATTTATGTGGTCCTGGATTGTGTTTTTTATTTTAGTAGATAGGGTCTTGCTATGATGTCCAGGCTGGCCTTGAACTCCTGGCCTCAAACAGTCCTCTCACCTTGGCCTCCCAAAATGCTGGGATAACAGGCAAGCTGGGATTATTTGCTTGGCCTATGTGTGGTTTTTGAAAGCGTATGTGTCTACACCAGTCTGCCTTCCTGATACTTGACTGTGTGTGTGACTTAGACAATATTATTATAAGGGATTGTTTGCACATGGACCAGTGCAAGTACATATATTTGCAAGTAATAGCTTGTGCAGAAGAGAAGTAGGAGGACAAGACTTGTCTGTGTGGGAGTGTATACACCTGTTATTGTCAATGTACATATTCCAGTAACCTAAAGTCACAGTTTACCTTAGCCCCATCTGTAAAGCAGATTAAGTAAATGGCTGCAGGCTTGCTGTTTCTGTCTAGTACCACTGTCACCCTAGATACCAAGGCAATGACCAAAGCTCTGCCCCTCCTTCCCAGGAGAGTTGCGGGGGCACCCCAAGGGGACCACAAGGAAAGGTCCAGTGGAGATACTCCACCTGGTAAGAGCCTGGGCTAACACCCAATTAGAGGAATGTGTCTGAGCCTGTGGTCTGGAAGAAAAGAGGAGTGCGCTCTTCCTTTGCCGGGCTCCTGGCTCTCTAGAAGCACCCAAGAGGATGCCACTGAGGCCCACACACTACCTGACCCCAGAACTTGGGGGTGGGTAGCTGAGGAAGTGTCCCAGAGAGGGACAGGTCCCCAGCTTCTAACTCTCTGCTTGGCACCTAGTTGGTACTTAAAGACATGTTTGTGACTGGGTGTGGTGGCTCGTGCCTGTAATCCTAGCACTCTGAGAGGCCAAGGCGGGCAGATCCCTTGAGCTCAAGACTTTGAGACCAGCCTGATCCAGAGCAAGACCCTGTCTCTAAAAATAGCCAGGCATGTGGCAGGTGCCTGTAGTCCCAGCTACTCAGGAGGCTGAGTCAAGAGGATCTCTTGAGTCCAAGAATTTGAAGTTGCTATGAGCTATGATGCCATAGCACTCTACCAAGGGCAACAAAGTGAGACTCTGCCCCCCTCCAAGAAAGAAAACATGTTTACTGGAATCTTTGAGTGATGCAGGGGTGCCCAACTAAGGCACAAGAAATGACAGGGACAGCTCCAAGGCAAGTACACTGTATTATTTAAATCTCAAGGATTGAGATGACAGCTACCAGACTATCTCATTTTACTGACAAACTGAAAACACAAGGTTGGGAAGTAGCAATCTCAAAAGCCAGGGCTGTCTGCCTTGTTTGGGTCCTGAGTCCTGAGGTCTGTTCCCTGGGGTAGCAAAGGCCCCTGCCTTGAAGAATCCATGAAGCAAATCAATTGGGATGAAGCTTTTTGTGTGTGTAGAATGGGAACAGGAGGGTGGTGTTCATCTCTCTGGCCCAATGCTGCCCATTCCATTCCTAGGTATACCACGCTCCTCCCTGGTCCCACATCCTCTCATCCCATATCCTCTCATGCTTCAGCATTTCCTCTATCATGGGCCTTTTTTTTTCTTTTGAGACAAAGCCTCAAGCTGTCACCCTGGGTAGAGTGCGGTGGCATCACAGTTCACAGCAACCTCCAACTCCTGGGCTCAAGCAATTCTCCTGACTCCGCCTCCCAAGTAGCTGGGACTACAAGTGCCTGCCACAACACCTGGCTATTTATTGGTTGCAGCCATCATTGTTGTTTGGCAGGTCCAGGCTGGATTTAAACCCACCAGCTCAGGTGTATGTGGCTAGCACCTTAGCCGTTTGAGCCACAGGTGCTGAGCCTATCATGGACCTTCTTCATGAGCCTCTTAATATAGCTTGGGTCCACCATTAAATATAATATGATTATAAGACACATTCTGATTTTAGCGGCATTATCTGTGTCAAGATAAAAAGACCAATTTCAAACACACACTCAGTGGGAGCTTCCCCCCTTCTTTTTTTTTTTTGAAACAGAGTCTAACTCTCTTGCCCCAGATTGGAATGCCCTGGCATCAGCCTAGCTCACAGCAACCTCAAACTCCTGGGTTCAAGTGATCCTTCTGCCTCAGCCCAGGTACCCGCCACAATATCTGGCTAATTTTTCCATTTTTAGAGGGGGGGTGTCTCGCTCTTGCTCAGGCTGGTCTTAAACACCTAAGCTCAAGGGGTCTTCCTGTCTCGGCCTTCCAGAGAGCTAGCTACCTGGCTGGGAGGTCCCCTTGATGGTCCTCACCACTCTATCCAACAGCAAGACTCCAGTTCATCCATTGCCACCTACCCCTTTCCTCCTTGCCAACCCGAGTATATCTTGGTGGTTAGGAGTCCAGACTTGGGTTCAAATCCCAGGTCACCCATTAGCTACCTCTCTGAGCCTCCACTTCCTCATCAATAAGAGACCTATAGTTCCATCTGCTCCTCAGAGTTCTTTGTGGATCTGTGAGCCCTTGCATGTGAAGAGCCAAGCCCAGAGCCTGCTATCACTTGATGATCAGAAGTGGTTTTTGCTGCCACAGTGATGATGATGGTCACTGAGCATGCTGTGTGCCAGAGAACACCTCAAAGACACCTCCTAAGTTTGCAGAGTATCTGATGCCTTGGCATGTGGAATAGTTGTGAACCCTCAGGCCAGGGGTCCTTAAACTTTTTAAACAGGGGGCCAGTTCACTGTCCCTCAGACCGTTGGAGGGCCAGACTGTGGGTCCTGGGATGAGTCAGCTGCTCAGCAGGACAGGCAATGGCAGCAAAAACACCCTGCGGACCAGATAAACGTTCTAGGTGGGCTGCATGTGGCCTGCGGGCTATAGTGAGGACGCCTTCCTCAGACCTTTGCCCAGGGCAAGGGAAGGGGCAAGGGTTGGAACTCTTCTGCTGGGGGCTTCTGGGTGAGTCTTGGGGGTGGGGTTCAGGGGTCCTTGTCAGGGCTCAGTCCCACCTCTTTTCCCTTTCCTCTTCTCCAGACTGTGATACAGACCTCCATGAGCAGGACCCAAGTAGCTCTGCTTAGCTTGGGTCTACTGCTCATCCTACTACTGTATGTGGGGCTACCCAACTTGCCTGAGCAGACTTCCTGGCTCAGAGGAGACCCCAGTGTCACAGTCCTGACTGGTCTCACCCCTGGCAACTCCCCCATCTTTTACCGTGAGGTGCTTCCGCTCCACCAGGCACGCAGGTAGGTACTGACCCAAGGGTCTAGTGGAGGGACTAGGCCCAAAGGGAGTTTCTATGTGGGAATCCAGTCAGACTCAGGATATTCTGGGACTGGGAGGGCAGTGGGAGAAGCCTAGAAAGAAAGAACAGAGGTTCCCTCAGACCCCCAGGATACACATTGCACTTTATGCCTGCAGGGTGGAGGTAGTGCTACTCCATGGAAAGGCCTTTAACTCCCACACATGGGAGCAGCTGGGAACATTGCAGCTACTGTCACAAAGAGGCTACCGGGCCGTGGCCCTTGACCTTCCAGGTAAGCACCCTTAACCCCAGTCTAAGGAGGCAGGATGAAGCTACAAGGGGGTAGCTTCCCAGAAGGGGGAAATGGAGGGGTAGGGAAGCCCTAAGGTATGGCTGGGGGGCATCTGGACTCTAGTGTCTGGACAATCACTGGCAGGTCACTGCACAAGATGGGACCACAAAAACGTCTCTATTTTTACTTTCTACTTTATTTTCTACAGCATGGATTGTTACATGTCACAGAATAAATAGAAACTTGACTCACCGGGGCAGGGAACTCACTATACTTTTTATTACAAATTATGTAGCTTTTTGTTTAAATATATAAATGATTTGTGCTATCATTCCTGTCATTAAGAAAAAAATAAAAAAAATAGTGAAGCCCTCAGAGACTGGTGCCAAGTTTGGGGGCTGCCAGAGCCTCTTCTGGGCATTTTCATACTCAGACAATATGCAGACTGTCTGGTGAGGGTTGTAGACATGACTGGTGTCCTGCCTGCTTAGCTAATCCATCTTCAGCTTGGTTTTCTCCCTGTACACCATGTCTCACAGGTCACACCAGTCCTTGCAAACCACCTTCTGATAACTCCCCAATATGCACCATAGGAGGGTGTCACAGGCTTTATCCAGCTATTCCTCTACTGATAGATTATGTATTTTAACAGTGTTTTTCTACCATTTTTATCTCGCAGCACACTTGAACTATAGTTAAACTTCTGTGGCATACTTAAATTATGTTGATTGAAAAGGGAGTAACAGGCTTGGCTTAGCTCAAGCAGCTAAGGTGCCAGCCACATATACCAGAGCTAGTGGGTTCAAATCCAGTCCAGGCCTGGCAAACAATGACAACTACAACCAAAAAATAGCCGGGCACTATGGCAGGTGCCTGTAGTCCCAGCTACTTGGGAGGCTGAGGCAAGAGAATCACTTAAGCCCAGGAGTTGCAGGTTGCTGTGAGCTGTGATGCCATGGCACTCTACCCAGGGCAACAGCTTGAGGTTCTGTCTCAAAATAAATAAATAAATAAATATTCTTTTTAAAAAAAAAAAAGAGTAACAAAGACTGGGTGCAGTGGCTCATGCCTATTATCCTAGCACTCTGGGAGACCAAGGCAGGTGTATTGCTTGAGCTCACCAGTTCTGAGACTAGCCTGAGCAAAAGCAAGACCCTGTGTTTACTAAAAATAGAAAAACTGAGGCAAGAGGATAACTTGAGCCCAAGTTGGAGGTTGCTGTGAGCTACGAAGCAATGGTACTCTATCCAGGGCGACAGCTTGAGACTGTCTTAAAAAAAAAAAAGAAGTTCAGGGTGGCACCTATGGCTCAAAGGAGTACAGCGCCAGCCCTATATGCCAAAGGTGGTAGGTTCAAACCTAGCCCCAGACAAAAACTGCAAAAAAAACAAAAAAAGAAGTTCAAAGCAAGTATATTCTTTTTGCTATTCTTTTTTTTTAAGAGACAGAGTCTCATTTTATCACCCTCAGTAGAGTGCTCACAGCACTCACAGCAGCCTTCAACTCTTGGTCTCAAGCGATTCTCTTGCCTCAGCCTCCTGAGTAGCTGGGACTATAGGCGCCCACCACAATGACCGGCTGTTTTTTTTGTTGTAGTTGTCATTGCTGTTTAGCAGGCCCAGGGCAGGTTCAAACCTGCCAGCCTCAGTGTATGTGGCTGGTGCCCTACCCACTGAACTAGGGGTGCCGCCCTGTGCTTTGAACTTCTTTTGAAAATAACTTAATTAGGCTCGGCGCCTATAGCTCAACCGGCTAAGGCACCAGCCACGTACACCTAAGGTGGCAGGTTCGAATCCCCAGCCCGGACCGCCAAACAACAATGACAGCTGCAACCAAAAAAAATAGCCGGGCGTTGTGGCGGGCGCCTGTGGTCCCAGCTACTTGGGAGGCAGAGGCAAGAGACTCGCTTGAGCCCAGGAGTTGGAGGGTGCTGTGAGCTGTAATGCCATGGCACTCTACCCAGGGGGGACAGCTTGAGGCTCTGTCTCAAAAAAAAAAAAATAAGCTTAAAGTCATGGATTATTAACAGGGACATGGAAGAACATTAAAAATAACAAAGTTAATTTATCAAGAAGTCACAATGCAAATATACTGTGCATCTAACAATAAATTTTTAAAACACATGAAGCAAAAAAGAGGAGGAGGAGGAGAAATTGCTAAATATGCACTTAAAATCAAAGAACTTGACATTTCTCTTTCAGTCATGGCTGGAATAAAGGACAAAATACTAACTGTTAACCTAACGAATATTTACAGAAAACTTCACATATCACCAGCAGAATAAACATTCTTTTCAAGTGTGCATTTACCAATATAGACCATATTCTGGCTCATAAAAAAAGTCCTAAAGGAAATAAAATGATCCAAGTCACATGTTCTGTGACCTTCATAGACTTAAACTACAAATTAACACTCAGTATTTTTAAAATTCTCAGCTATCGGGAAATCAAACAACAAAACTTCTAAATAAAAATGATAAGTATTTTGAATTGAATTCAAAATGCTTGAAGTAAAGCTGAAGTAGCCTTTTGGAATAAACTTACTGCATCCAAGTGCTTGTATGAGAGAAGAGGAAGTTGCTGAGAGGTCATGATATAATTTTATTTATACTTTGATCTACTCATCACAAAAATGGTAACTGTGAGGTTACACATATGTTAATTTGCCAGATTTAGTAAATATTGTGCTCTACACAGAGAGGATGTATAATTTTGCCTGTCAGTATAAAGAATAAAATAATTTTTAAAAATCATTTACAAGAAATTGCTGTACTCCTCCACCCAGAACACAGCCTTCCAGAGTAACCATAACTTCCACCCCCATAACTTTCCTGTACCTTTGAGGCTTGGCACAACTACGGGCCAGATAAAAGCTGGAGGAGGCCCAGTCATGCAGAAAAATGAAAAACCTACGTAGTTCTCTCTGATAGTCCGTAGGATAAAATAATCGAATGTGTCTGTGCTCCTGGTATATTTGCACAACCCAAACGTCTCCCTGTGTTCTTTCAAAGCCAGGTGCAATCTGACAATTGGAGCATCCACCCCAACCCCTAATTATTAGTTCAAAAGACTACAGGGGAAAGAGAAACAGCCCTTGAGTGAAGATTCAAGTCCTGTAGACCAAGTTTTTCAGATGGAGATGGTTTTGTCCCTAGGGCAGAATTGGTTTGTCTGGAGATATTTTGGGTTGTGGCAACCAGAAAGGTGCTACCAGCATCTACCAGGTGGAAGCGAGAGGCGCAGTGGAGCATCTTACACAGTGTCAACGGTGAGAGACCCTGCTACGGGCTTGCAAAACAGTACCAGCCAGAGGCACCAGAGGAAGACCAACGTCCGCCTTGAGAGCATGTTACAGCCTTCCTGGGAAAGCTCAAGTCTCACCCCTAAATGGTGCAAACCAGTCACCCACCCACACCCCTGTGCCCTTATTCCATAGACGTGCAGCATGGGGAAGACATGATTTTTTTTTTAAGTATGTTTTTTACAAAACTTCCAGAAAGTTTTGTAAATCACCCCTGGACACTCCAGAGTAATTTTCATCACATTCCTTCTTAAATACCGTTTCTCTCTTGTTTCTGTTTCCCCATCTTTTTCAGTGTCTTACTTCTGATTTGATTGAATTTACTTGATTGCCCAAGTAAATCCGATTCAATTCATTCCCCTAGTTTTGTACTTGTCCCTATATTTTACCTTTGAATATTACTTCTCTGATTATTTAAAATCCATCAGAGAAATTACAGGCCAGGTGCGGTGGCTCACGTCTGTAATCCTAGCACTCTTGGAGGACCAGGATGGTGGATTGCTTGAGCTTAGGTGTTCAAGACCAGCCTAAACAAGACTGTGATCCTGTTTCTGCAAATAATAGAAAAACTAGCTGGGTGTTGTGTTGCGGGCAACTGATTCAATCCCTTGCTGCATAAGTCTTTCCATAAAGTAGCTTAGAATAGGACAGCTGACTTTCCTCTGTGCAAGTAAGTCAGCGAGAGGGTAAGAGAGGCTGCCCAAGATGGGCTTGGTCCTTATCTGAGAAGGAACATCCCATCACATCTGTGCTCTTTTCATTAGAAGCAGGCCAGCCTACTCTCAAATGGTGGAGTTACACACAACATGACCATCAGGAGGCAAGGATCACTGGGGACCATTGTAGAAGCCAAAATCATAACACTCAATAAAGTAGATTTCTAGCCAAATAGTTCCATTTAGGTTAAAAAATATGTAATATTATAGTGATTATTCTGCTGCATAGATAGCAAAGGATACCTATACTGGGGAAAGTATTCCAAAATCTTTAGCTGTGAGTGAATTTCAAATAATTCCAGGTAATTTAATTTTTTCTACTTCTCTGTTTTCTATATTTTTTAAAACCATGATTCAATTGAAATATAAACATTTACTTTTAAGTCAAAGTCTATTTTTCAAAAATCACAATATCTAGGCCAGGCATGATGGCTTCCTCACACCTATAATCCTAGTACTCCGGGAGGCCGAGGCAGGAGGATCACTTGAGCTCAGGAGTTAAAGACTGGCTTGAGCAAGAGTGAGATACTGTCTCTACCAAAATAGAAAAATTAGCCAAGTGTCATGGCACGCACCTATAGTCCCTGCTATTTGGGGGGCTGAGGTAGGAGAACTGCTTGAGCTCAAAAGTTAGAGGCTACAGTGAGCTATGATGACACCACTGCTTTCCAGCCCTACAGAGGGAGACTCTGTCTCAAAAATTAAAAAAAAAAAAGTCAAAATATCCAAAATGAAGTTGGAATATGCTTTCAACTTAATAGTGTAGCTATAAAAATAAGATGGCAAGGGTGGTGCCTGTGGCCTTAGTGGGTAAGGTGCTGACCCCATATACTGAGGCTGGCAGATTCAAACCCGGCCCCGGCCAAACTGCAACAAAAACGTAGCCGGGTGTTGTGGCGGGCACCTGTAGTCCCAGCTACTCGGGAGGCTGAAGCAAGACAATAGCCTAAGCCCAGGAGTTGGAGGTTGCTGTGAGCTGTGTGACACCAGATCACTCTACCAAGGGCAATAAAGTGAGACTCTGTCTCTACAAAAAAAAAAAAAATAGTTAAGATGCCAAATTCTTTTTTCCAGATGTATTGAGGTATTGGTAATTAGTATACAAAAAGGCTGCACATAATTTATAAATGCAATTGGCAAATTTGGACATATTAGTCCTGTTACCACAACCACAATCCAGGTAATAAGTATATCCTTCACCTCCAAAAGTTTCTTTTGTTGTTTTTGTTGTCAGAAAACCTAACATTATATCTACTCTCTTAGTAAATTTCTTTTCTTTTCTTTTCTTTTTTTTTGAGACAGAGTCTTAAGCTATTGCTCTGGGTAAAGTGCCATGGGGTCATAGCTTCAGCAACCTCCAACTCTTGGGCTCAAACGATCCTCTTGCCTCAGTTTTTTCTATTTTTAGTAGAGACGAGGTCTCACTTTTTGCTCAGGCTGGTCTCAAATTCGTGAGCTCAAGCAATCCCCCCGCCTTGGCCTCCCAGAGTGCTAGGATTACTCTCTCAGCAAATTTTTAAGTACACAATCTCTTGTGGTTAACTCCAGGCATTGAGCTATAGAGCTGATCTCTGCAACATACTCCCCATGGGTAGCTATAACTTTATATTCATCAAACAGCTCCCAGATCCCCCTTTCCTCAACCAAGGAAATGCCAAACTCTTTGAAAGCATATCCTATACACTACTCTCTTTTACGAAGCCTTTCCTGGGATTCTCATGACCCCTCACCACTACTGACTTCAGGAGAAATAACCACTAAAACAGCCATCGTCTCTTACGGCTCCTTATGCCAGTTCCACGTGATACGCAATATATTATTGCATGAACTCGTTTAACGCTTTCTCTAATGATGACGCCATAATTTGACAGACCTTAGCTCTCACTGTGCTGCCTCTCACACAGTGGGTGCCTAGAGTGCGATCCATGGCTGATTCCTGCTCTAGTGGGCAACAGTGGAGAAAGTGGCTGATGATGAAGGTGTCCTGAGTCTTTGAGAAAGGAAGAACATTCACCTCCATTTTCTCATCCGTTGAGTTATCGCCACATTTATGTGCTTCTGTGTCCCTAGGAATTTCCTGTGGGAGACCAAGGTATTCTCTTTTTGTTAGGCTCTACTAACCAAGAGCAAACCACAGGCCCAGGTGGCATCCTTAAAAGCCCTGAACCTGCCACCCTCCAAGGCTTAGGACTCCGCGATGGTGATGCATCTGCTCACTGGCCCTTCAGCCATGAGATTCCATCCGTTTCTCTTCACTCTCCTCCTTTTCTTGACTCTCGTACCCTCAGGTAAGTTGGTAACTGATCACAGCGCTGTGCAGTCTAGACGGCTCTCTGGCAGGGCAGACAAGATTCCTCCATGAGTCTGATGGGTTGAGAAACCCAATATCAATAGCTCCCCTAGGATCAGGACAAGGCCGATGGAGAAGAGACCCAGTCCATTACCATTAACCGACTGTCTAAGGAGAACGCCTTCTGCTTGATTGTAATTTCATATCCTGGGACGCCTTGGTGAGGTGTGGGTATCTATCCCTGGGAAGTTAGATCCCACAGGACTGAATTGCAGCAACAGCTATTACTATGTTCACTCGTTTGGTCAGAGGGATGGATGAACCCAGAACTAAGTGAGTTACATGGGATCTGAAAGTTTTATGGAAAGAGACGAACATTAAAAAATGACTAATCCAAGATAAGTGAAAAGTTAAAGAATGGCTGTTTGGCAACATGGAGTTTGAGAAGAAGGGAATGCCTTCTTTTTGTGATATTGGTCAAAGTATAAACAAACAAAAAAACCCAATCATGTCAGGTGAGGTGGCTCACACCTGTAATCCCAGCACTCTGGGAGGCTGAAACAGGTGGATTGCCTGAAACCTTTTTTCCTGAAACCTTCACCCTATCCCCGTCTGAATTATATGGGTAAAATGAGACTTAAAACGTAAAATATTAAACATTTAAAAGAAGAATTACCACGTGGATTATTAAGGGAAAAGAAGAATAATTGCAACATCAAATAAAATGAACCTGCAAGCGCATGTCCTAAAAGGCACAATCTTGATCCTATTTAATGAAGCCTCATTTCTTATCAAACTTATTCTTTTTCCAGTGGGCTCTATCTAACCAGGTTTTCTTTCTGTACCACAAATAAGCTAAGCACGGGTCTTTGCTCTTGCTTTTCTATGTGGCGACAGTATTGTCCTCCGGTTAGTTGCTTAACTCTTTCATGCTCATTACTCTGGAATCAGTTCAAATGTTACATCCTCCCTTCACTTTTCAAGTCCATCTTCCAGGCTATATCTAGCTCATTATTTTGTTTTAAGCACTTACCACTTTCTGAGATTATTTTATCATCCTTTATTTTTTTTGAGACAGAGTCTCACTATGTCACCCTCGGTAGAGTACCATGGCATCACAGCTCACAGCAACCTCCAACTCCTGGGCTTAGGTGATTCTCTTGCCTCAGACTCCCAAGTAGCTGGGACTACAGGTGCCCGCCACAATGCCCAGCTATTTTTTTTTTTGATTGCAGTTGTCATTGTTGTTTAGCAGGCTCTGGCTGGACTTGAACCCGCCAGCCTCGGTGTATGTGGCTGGTGCCCTACTCCCTGAGCTATGGGCCCCGGGTCTTATCATCCTATTTCTGTATGGTCAGATTTTCTTCACTGAATGTAAGTTCTGTGAGAATAAGAAACATTGTTGCCATTTTCACTGTTCTAGTATTAGTACCAAAAAATTGCCTGGCAAATGGGCACTCAATGAATATTTGTTAAAGATCTATCTAAAGGAGTAAAGTAATGAAAAAAATTCGTGTATTTAGGGCATGTATTTTTTTTTCATCGTTTTATTTGATATTTACCAAGGTTGGAATTTGACGCGCAAATTAGACATGCCAAGACTTCACAGTTTGTCTTCGGCAGAGCTGATACATTAACTGTAGTTGAGTGACAATAGGCCCTCCCTTTAAAAAGCAGGAAAAATCCAGGCTGTGTCTGTGGCTCAGTGAGTAGGGCGCCGGTCCCATATACTGACAGTGATGGGTTCAAACCCAACCCCAGCCAAACTGCAACAAAAAAATAGCTGGACATTGTGGCGGGTGCCTGTAGTTCCAGCTACATGGGAAGCTGAGGCAAGAGAATTACCTAAGCCCAGGAGTTGGAGGTTGCTGTGAGCTGTGACACTACAGCACTCTACAGAGCATGATAAAGTGAGACTCTGTCTCAAAAAAAAAAAAAAGCAGGAAAAATCAGTATCTTGAGATGAAGAGCCTCCCTTTTTCCCCCTTTGCCATCAAAGTAGTAAATTACCCTTTCCTTCTTTTCAAAAAAAATAAATAAAAATAAAAATAAAGAAAGAAAAGAAAAGGGGGAGGCTTCCTTAATATTTGATCTGTTGGTTAGAATGGAAATAGAGTGAACGAAAGTCAGGGCGTGATGCTTCACCCTTTTTGGATCTATGGAGATCTACTGAGAACAGAAGACCCTGGACCTTCTGTCTACCTTTTCTCCTCTGACAGAATTGTTCTGTTACCTGGGAGTGTGTGTGGTTTTATATTCAGCTCATTGACTAATTGGGTACCCGGGTCTTTTGCAGTGAGAAGTGGTATGGATTCTGCTGAAGGACACTGTCTCAATCTGTCTGGAGTCTGCAGAAGAGATATCTGCAAATTTACAGAAGATGTAATTGGCTCCTGCCGCCGGAGGTGGAAATGCTGCAGGCCGTGGTGGATTCTTCTACCAATCCCAACACCAATTATCTTTTCAGAATATCAAGAGCCCCTTAAGCCAAGATGGAAATGAAAAACTAGGGAAAGCATCCAAAGGAAAGTTTTCTGTATTTGAGAACGTTAGAACATACATATTAAACACTTCTGGCTTGACAACCAGCTTCTATTTTCCCTTGTCAATTAAAATAAATCAATATTAATTTCAAATATTCCTAGATACTATTTCTTTGTAACTCATTTGCAGCTCCAAAAAGTATCTTTAAAAGTGAGAAACCTTATTTATTTATCTTTAATGTGGCTACAGATTCTTTTTTTAATTTTTTTAAATTGTTTGGGATTCACTGAGGGTACAAAGAATTAGCTTACACTGATTGCATTTGTTAGATAAAGTCCCTCTTATAATTGTGTCCCGCTCCCAAGAAGTGTGCTACACACCCTGATCTCTTATCCCCTTCCCACTTCCCCTCTCCCTGCTCCCCCAGTACCCTCCTCCCACCATATATTAGCTCATCTGCTGCCTTCATATCAGAACTGAATACACTGGATTCTTGCGTCTCCATTATTGTGATGCTTTACTAAGAATGTGTTCCACCTCCATCTAGGTTAATACAAAAGACGTAAAGTCTCCATCCTTTTTAGTGGCTGAATAGTATTCCATGGTATACATATACCACAGCTTGTTAATCTATTCCTTGGTTTGGTGGGCATTTAGGCTGTTTCCACATTTTGGTGATTGTAAATTGAGCTGCAATAAACAGTCTAGTGCAAATGTCCTCATGATAAAAGGATTTTTTTCTTCTGGGTAGATGCCTAGTAATGGGATTGCAGGATCAAATGGGAGATCTAATTTGAGTTCTTTGAGGATTCTCTATACCTCCTTCCAAAAAGGTTGCATTAGTTTGCAGTCCCAGCAGCAGTGCAAAAGTGTTCCCTCCTCTCCACATCCACACCAGCATCTACAGCTTTGAGACTCTGGGATGTGGGCCATTCTCACTGGGGCTAGGTGATATCTCAGGATAGTTTTGATTTGCATTTCTCTGATCTTTAGAGACAATGAGCATGTTTTCATACGTTTGTTAGCCATCTGTCTTCTTTAGAAAAGTTTCTATTCAGGTCTCTTGCCCAATGATATATGGTATTGTTGGGTCATTTTGTGTTGATTAATTTGAATTCTCTATAGATCCTAGTTGTCAAGTTTTTATCCAATTCATAATATGCAAATATCTTTTCCCGTTCTGAAGGTTGTCTGTTTGCTTTGGTTGTTGTTTCCTTAGCTGTACAGAAGCTTTTCATTTTAATTAAGTCCCATTTGTTTATTTTTGTTGTTGTCCCGATTGCCATGGAAGTTTTCTTCACAAAATCTTTCCTCAGGTCAATATCTTCAAGTGTTTTCCCCGCACTTTCCTGGAGGATTTCTGTTGTTTCATGCCTTAGGTTTAAACCTTATATCCATCTTGAATCAATTTTTGTAAGTCAGCAGTTCTCAACCTGTGGATTACGACCCCTTTGTAACAATGAAAATACATCTTGGCATTAGGAAGGTTGAGAACCACTGTTGTAAGTGGTGAGCGGGGCAAGTCCAGTTTCAGTCTTTTACACATGATTATCTAGTTCTCCCAGCACCATTTATTAAATAGGGATTCTTTTTTTTTTTTTTTTTTGAGACAGAGCCTCAAGCTGTCCCCCTGGGTAGAGTGCCGTGGCATTACAGCTCACAGCAACCTCCAACTCCTGGGCTCAAGCAAGTCTCCTGCCTCTGCCTCCCAAGTAGCTGGGACCACAG